>JAMLFT010012067.1:0-10663 GCA_026544285.1 Pachyrhizus erosus | reverse complement strand
ATTTTAAATTTTTAATATTTTTAACTTTTATCTCTAATAATTTTTTATTTTTTCGTTTCTAAAGTATTATTTAAATTACTTAATTTCACTTTTTAAAACCTTATTTAAATAAATTTAAAGACAACATAAAATAAAATTAGTAAAAATTAAAAATTAAAAAATATAAATAATTAAAAATAAAATCAGTAAATTTATCCGGACCGAAAATACATTTAACCCAATTGTAAAACTCTATATTTTATATCAAAAAAAAAAAAGATTGTGATGTTATAGGGAAAGGTGGTCTGCATGAGGACTAAGCAGCAATGCTGATGGTGCAAGTTGCTCACAATTATGTTGAAGAGCAGATATAGAATGGTCCCACTTTCAATTTATGGTAATTAAATTTAGATAGAATCAAATGTTACAATCTTGCTGTGTGGCATGAAACAATTGTGATGAGAAAACAGGCATTATTTTTTATTTTTTCTTTATTTTATATTTTCCCTTATTTAATAAAGGTTAAACTGATCAATATCTTTATTATACACGATCAGATTGTCAACTAAATGGGAAGAAACTGGCACTTTCTACTTTATTTATGAAGATAAGATAGCTAACCTTCATTTATATTTCTGTTTTATTGCAGGGCACACCCAAAGTAACCCATATGGCCAACTATTCCTTTATATTTAAGTAAAACAAAGACAAAAGCACAGACTGGGAATCCCAATTCAGTTTCTTCCTTTATGTGCTACATCAAATCCTTAAGTACCATTCAGAATTTAATTTATTATGTGTAGTCAATGAAGACATTTCAGTTTCACTACAAACTAGTTTGAAGACATGCATGTACCATAAAAGTCAACCACTTCTCTAAAGCTAACAAGTCCTCAGTATGATTGCCATTTTATTTTTTTTTGTGTGTGTTTTTCCTTTTATCTTCTAGCTATTTGGATTTAATAAGCAATCCCTCCATGGAGCAATGGAAAGATGTCCATGCTATGGTCCAATACTTCTTTTAATAAAAATTTAAATTTTAACTCATCATATCATGAGAGATTAACTTCTTCTATTAAATTTAAATTTCATTAATTATTTATTTTTTATTAATTATATTTTTTTAGATTATAAGTATTTTTTATTAAGGATAATTATATTCGAATTGAATAAAATTATTATGAACAATATAATTTACCACAACTATATACTTGAAACTCAAATTTAAAATTTTTAATTAAGTTAAAACCTAGTTGTTCAATCATATTTAAACTATAATCTTGTCAACAACTAAAAGGACTTTCAATTTATTTGTCATATCTCCATACATGTTTGTGAACAAAATGGTGTTTGTTTCTTGTGGAATTGATATAAAAAAAGTAAAAGAAAAAAAAAAGTTGCAAAGTGTTCGGGTGCTTGCACTTAGAGATGCTTACAAGAACCCTGCATGTTCTTTTGTCAGATAAGTGTAGGACTTATGGCCATAAATAGGTTTGTCCTTTACAATAACCGGAAGACAACCAAAGGGATGGTCCTAAATGCTCTTGAATTAAGGTTGAGAACAAGAACATGTTCTTCATGCACCTCTACCAATTTTTTTGGATTTTGACATTGTATATAGCTGTCAGAAAAATACTTGAGTAAGGAGTGGTGATTAGATAAATTTTTCCCCAAAGTAACAACTTGTTGGTTCAAACTCCTAATATTGTAGGTAAAGATTACTTGGGTTCCATAGCCTATTTCCTTTTTAACCAATCTCTCTTAGGTGGCTCTATCAAAATTGATATTTCTTTTTGTTATATTCATAATTCATAATTATACTCCTTAGTGTGAAGTTAATTTTTTGTTGTGAAGTTCATAATTATAATGAAAGAGGAAGAGCAGCTCTTGCTGTGAAAAATCATGTTAATAACTTTTGATCGAGTGCGTGAATCAACATAAGCTGTCGAAAGATTATTTTAGTTTATCTAATCATCTTAAACTCTATAACTACATTAAATATTAACAAAGAAACATTTATAATCTTTATAAATATAAAAAAATTCATTCTTAATTTTTTATTTTTAATTGTTGATCTTTTGTTTTTTATTTTATAAAATATATTAAAATTTTAACTTAAAATAAATAATAAATTAATTTATTATTAACAAAATAAATAAACAAATAAATAAAACATGAATAAAATCAACATTAAAAGAACTAGAATTATTAATAAAATTTATAAATATGTTTACTTACGATATATTTTATAAGATGAAGGATAAAAAATTGACAATTAAAAATAAAAAGAATAAAGTTAAATATTTTTTTAATATTTATAGAAATTAAAATAATATTTAATTAAAAAAATTGTTCATAATAATTTTATTTTAAAATTATTTTTTTTAGAAAATATTTGTGGTGATTCTGTAGAAAAAAATATAATATTAAGATAATTTGGGGTTTAGTTACACTAAATAATTGAAAATTTAAGAAAAGAAAAGACTGTTAAATTTGTGTAAATATTATTACTCAATACAAAAACGACAAAGGAAAGATAAAAACACACAAAGCCAACCATCCAAGCGTCCATAAAGAAGAAACAGCCTTTCATATAAAGTGCAATGAAACAAATCATCTGATCACTAAGTTCCATAATGTATTGGATGTGTCAGCTTGCTAGATGCTAAATCGGTGGAATTTTGCATCACCAATTTATCTTTTCAATTTAAATAAATAAATAAATAAATAATACAAAAATCTTGGCAATGGATAAAAATTCATATTACCAAAAAATATTTAGAAATATTTTGAATATTATGATTGGTTCTTTGTTGTTATATGGTGCATTATTATAGGAATCCTTCTTGCTGCTAATTAGAATTAAATATTGGACAAGGTTATCAACTATAACAAAAGTTTAAGCTTTATACCGCAATCATCAGGTTTGGTTTATCTTAATTTTAAGAAATAAATATCCATTTTGTACAAATTTTAAATAATTGGAAAAATAGGTAATTATTTTTTAAAATAAATTAAATTAATTAATACATTCTATGAAGATGTCATTTAAATGAAATATAAACTATGTTGGAAAGAGAATTGTATTTATGGTCTCCATTCAAAATTTATCATCATATTTTATGGTGAAAATTTTGTATTAATATGATGATTAGTAAAATAAATCTATAATTAATTAAGAGTGTATAATTTAATGTAAGGATTTTTATGATATATGATTTTTTATACGTATAAACGGAGAATTAAATATCTGATCATGTATTTAAAAGATGATATTATTTATTAATTATATAACACTATATTAATAAGTTTAATTTGATGTAAAAAAATCTGTAAATGATTGATAACAATTGTAAAATTTTATCTATTTTTTTAATTATATATATGATCGTAGTAATCATATATTTTAAGTTAATTCACACACAATTATATATTTTTAACTAATTAAAAGTTACTCAGTGTATAACTTTTAAAATAATATTATAAAAATAAATAATGTTTAATCATATAATAATTCATAATTAGATATCAATACAATGTATTTTAATTAAAATATTTATATAATTCACATATTCGTATATATGTAATCTAAGAGTGAATATTTGCTCAAATTTTATATAATATTTTGTATGTTAAAATAAAGTAATGTGATGAAGAATTAATTAATTTTTAAAATATTTAGAAAAATTGTAGGCTTAATCTAATTTATAAAAAAACAAATTTAACAATTGCGTTCATAAAATACTTTTATAGAAAAAGTTATGAAAAGTCTGATTTTATAAAGTTTCACATCATATAGATGCTATCCCATAAAAAAATAGTCTTGTAATTGAGTAGTTCATATAATTATAATTTACTTTTTCTAGAATTTATGTATATTAAAATTTATTTATTTTAGAGCACCCCTTCTAGTTGTTTTCTGGATCTGCCTCTGACAATATTTATCTAGTTTATTTGAACATTCTACTCAATGTCCAAAAATTAAAACACCCTTTAACCCATGTAATGAATGTATTCTTCTAATATACTTTTAATACATGCGAATATAATATTATAGAAATAATTAAATTACAAAAAATATTGTGGCTTATTAAACGAATAAACTTCAAGAATCCAGATACATATATTCTATGTTAAGGCCAATTTGTAACTATTTCACTTATTTTTCCTATGAATCTTACAGTGGACTAAGGGTGTCATTATTTTAAAAAATAAAATGAAAGACAACAAAGAAAATATTAGCAAAAAATAGAAGAAAAAAAATAGCCTTTGAGAAGATTTTAAATTTTGAAATTGAATAATTTTTCTGGATACCATTTTACAATTTTATGTGTTGGAATTTTTTTTATCCTTTTACCTTTTTCTTCGTCCAAATAAGAAAAGAAATTAAACCTCAAAAAGTTAACACTCTTTATCTGCCCTTTTTTCAAACCAAAACAAGTGGCTTGAGTCAACACTGATCACATACCCTTTTGTAATTTTTTTCAACACGTGCTATTATTATTTACAACACAATTTCAAACAATAACTGTTATTCACTGAATTTTATAAAACCGGTGCCATCTACATCACTGGTTTTCAACTTGACAAGTGCCTTCAATAACAAGGAAAAAAGATCTTCTGGCATGAAAATTGAAAGGGTAAAACTAGGCACTCACAAAAGCGAGTAAACCCCATTAGTGGCAATGAATTTATGTAGAGTTTAATCATTTTTAAAAAAATATATTTAAATTAAAAATATTTTTTAAAGGGTAAACCCTTTTTCTAAAAGGATTATAAAATTTTAAATAAGTTAATTTTATAAATAATTAAAAATACCTACAGAAAAATAATTAAACAAAAAAGTCGGGTAAATTTTTTAAGAAAAAATTCACTCTTTTTCTCCCCCCTCTTCCTTTGTGCTCTCATACAATTTTTTTTTTTGTCTTATTATGAGCTTTAATTTTAAAATAATTTCAAACAACAAAAAATTAAGCAAACAGACCCATGATCCTTGAGTTATCATTCGATTTATTTATTTTCTACTTTAAGTAACATTTTACCAAGTCAAAAGTATTTTATCAAATTAGAGACTAAAATTAGCCATAACTATAATTAAGGGGACCCAAATTAAATTCACACAAGAAAAACACTTAAGTATGTTGAGCCGCCTTGGCCAGTTATGACTTGTGAGATGGCACTTTCACTATCCATGAACAAACATGATCAATGGCGAACAATGAAAATGCCAATGACTCATAAAAGATGCTTAACAATGTGCCCCACCACACACAAGCTGAACACGCAATCCAAAAGGAATTGTTCAACTAGGCATAATCAAAACAACTGTTATGGGGTCCATTTCACATGGAAAAGGATAAGAACAAGAAAGGGACACAATATAGGACAAACCCTTTCATCTATCCAACAATTTTACCCTCTAACAAAAATTTAGAAGAGAACTTCAAATCTTATTTATATCACAGTCTTACATAGAGTAAAATTAAGTAACAAGATGGCTACACTGACATAAAAACACACAATCATAGAGCTATATAATGGTAACATGCAAGTTTTTATTATATATGTGTATAATAACCCATACTAGACTTGCTTAGTATAAAATATTTAGTTCTAGGCCTACAGGATTACATGTGAAGAAAACTGCAGTGAAACTGAAACCCTTTTGGCCAAAGGAACTTCACATGATTAGGGGTGTCAACCCTCTATGAAGGAAAATAAGAGCTCGTGATAGATGATGATGAGACTGTCATTTTCACTGGTACCAAATAGAGATATCAGGTTGTTTCTGAAGAGCATCCATCCCTACTCCTTGCATATCCTCCTTGAAATCAAAGGATGCCAAATCACAAGGGGACCCAAACATCAAATGGAAGTTGTTGTTGTTGTGATTGGTCTCAAAGGGTGGTGCATTCAAAGCTTTGAACTGGTCAAATTGACCTTCTCTAGCAAACACATGATGATTGTTGGACATGTGGGCTTCTTCATAGAAGTTTCCTTCTATTGTGACTCCTTGACTGCGAAAGAAGTTGTCCTGTTGCTGCTGAATGCCTGGCTGAGAAAGGCTTGGATTTTCTGCAGCTAGATGGTTGTTTGAACTTAGATTCTTGTTGCCTTGAACATTTGTATCATAGATTGACATGAGGTCACTAATCATTTTCTGGCCATCTTCTGGAACTCCGAGTCCGGTTAGATCAAATGAAGGTGGAACCAAGTTAACAGACTGAGTAGTAGTAGGTTTGGGTTGAACAAAGGACTGGGGGAATATGGCCGGTTTTACCTCGTTAACATGAAAATTTGAACCCCCAAAATCTGAAGAATTGACTCTATATGGACAACTCAATTGATGATTGTCCCTAGAATTTCGGTCAGCAAAACCATGGCGAATTTCACTGTAAGGGCACTGAGGGTGTTCACATGTGTAAATTTTCTGATCAATTATCATGTTTAAGTCACCAGAGATCTTCCTCTTCCGAATGAAATCCAAATTTGTAACAACCTCTCCCTTGATTGGGAAAGAAGGCTGCTGAACTGGCAGTCTTCCCCTCATTCTCTCCATTCCAAGGTTAGATGCATGAAGATTCTCGGGTTTCCGGTCTTCTACATCAAAGTTGAGCTCTTCATCACCCCCTTCAACATCATACTCATTGCTATCATTGATGACTATAGATCCAGTACCTCCAGAAGAGGCTAAAGGGGGACAATAATCAGGGTAAAGCTCACGTGCCAAGGCCTCCTCTTGATTGATAATTGCAAGCCAGGTTGCACTCTCCTTGGCTGTCATTTTATCTTGAAGGCATTTGGATTGCCTCACAAGCTTGCGAATTTTGGCAATATCAGGAGACATGTGCTTGATAACTGCAGTCAAAACACCAACTTTCCATGCCTTCTTCAGGTCATGAGGTTTCTTGTAAGGTGGAGGGCCTTGGTCTTTAGGTAAGCCTATTTGGGGCCACCACTCTTCATTTCCTGAAGGCCACCATGGTGGAGGAACGCCCTTCTCCAATGGAAACCGCCTCTGAGGAGGATCACAGTGCTGCATGAGTGCTGACAAGAGTGAACCCAAGGTAGTGTCCTGCAGCTCTTGCAAGGTGTGGGGTGTTGGACCGATAGAATTGCATCCATCATTCTTCCCTGGAATAGAGTTATCAGCTTGATACTTGGCTATGGCAGCTGGACCATTACGATCAAACCGGACTTTATCCTTCCACCATTCACGAAGATTATCAGATGCCCCAGTCACTGGCTTTCCCTTCTCAGGAATTATCCCATAGACAAAACCTTGAGCCTTACAAACCTCCATCATCTTCAGCATGTACTTCAAGATTCCATCTTGAGCCCTTGACATCTTTTTTCTCCTTGCCTGTTCCTGGGACTGCCTCTGCTTGACTGCATCAATTCCTTCCTTAGCTTTACTTTGCTCCTTCAATCGCTTGAGACGCATTTTGTCCCTCCACATCCTCCGCTCGAGCTCATCTACATCGATTTCTTCATCACTATAATCATCCTCAACTATCGCCTCTGGTTCAGTTTGCCGGGCGGTGATATCCCCTTCTCCAAGGGGAGCAGAAAACATATCCATATCCCCACAAAACCCCATATCTTCAAACATCATCATTTCCCAGGGAAAATTACCCTCAAAGATAGCCTAAACGACCAGAATAATATGAATTCTACTTAATAAGCTTCTGTTGATGCAAGTAGCAAGATGGGCTTCAAACTTTCCCCTTCAGCACTATACACCAATTCAAGTGAACAAATTAACTTTTCACCTGCCAACAACAATAAGACAAAGAACAAACAATTAACATGGAACAAATAAAATACTTTGTTAGATAACGAGAACCTCTAGATCAGAAAGCTTCAAAAGTAGAAACTTCTTCCATTCACATCCAGCAACATCCATATAGGCTTAAAACATGAAAAAAAAAAAAAAAAACACTCCAAGATTGGTAAATCACCGCAAAAATATTTTAAAAAATTTCAATTACAATTACAAGAATAAAATTTCCCGCTTATTACCACAAAATACTAGATCAGGGATATCCTGATTTCACACAGATCAAACCCACCGACGGATCAAACATGTAAGCACAAGCAACATAAGTACAAACTCTGCCTCAATGATGATTCAAAAAGATCCTTTCATCAACCCTTCATGAAAAGGTTGAAGCTTTCAGATATACAAAATTAAAAGAAAGAAAAAACGCAGAAACATTAGATAAATTGATAAAAACAAAAACTCAACAAGCTAATTACCGCCGCCACCCAACACACACTAACACACATAGAAGCACCCCATCAGCAAGTTAAGAAAAGAGAAAATTTTAAACGTGAACAAAAAAAACGACAGAAACTTTACAACCACAAATCAAAAGGGTAATGAAACCAGTATAAACTCAAACCAAAATACAACTCTGGCCCATGAATCTAATTGAGCAAGCATATAGCATGAAGAAGCTGAACACTGAAAAGGGTAACCAAAAAAAGAAAAAGATAGAACCTTACCAGAAGATCCAGAAATGGGTTTATGGGGTGGCCACAAGTCAGTCAGAAAATAAGTAGTAGTAGTAGAAGAAGAAGGGTTGTGTTATGGTGAAACTTTCTGCAGAAACTAATTAAAGAAGGAGAAACAAAGAGAAGGTAGGAAGAGAGAGAAAGAGAGAGAGAGAAAGAGAGAGAGAGAGAAGGGGAAAAGGGACAGAGAGTTGAAGATTATCCTGGTTTTATTACTTTCAGAAAGTGGGGACAATACTAGGTGAATGTGAAGGTGGAGAGTTATTGGTAGGTTAAACCCCATATTCAAGGAAGATAAATAAATTTTTTTAAAAAAATAATTAAAAATGAAGGGATGTTACTTACTAGTTCATTTCTTTAACCCCCTTCAGATTCAAGTCATAAATGAACTGCTTAAGCCTAAAATAATTATGTTTTACTAGTAAGTTACTTAATTTTTTTATTAAGATTGGTTTTAGTATCTGTATTTTGAAAATTATTTTTTTTATTTTTGTAAATATATAATTGGTATCTTTTCAGTTTAGCCATCTAAATTTTATATTGAGTGACGAAATTTAATTATTTATTATAAAGAACATAAGGATAAAATTAGTATTTTTATAATTAAAATATAAAACTAAAAGAAATTTTTATAAAAAAAATAAGAAGTAAAACGTATTATAGATATTTTTTATTAAATTTTAGTGCAATTATAATTTTTTGACTTGATTCAATTAAAAATAACTCGATAAACGTACAAAATTCGTTATTAATTGAAGAATGGACGGACATTTATAATATAGATAGAGTCATCATATCTTTGCGGATTGAAATGTTCTTTTCATTTAATAAATAAAAGACTATTTTATATACTATGCACATAGGTTTCAAATGAATTCATATGATATTACTATGTATATCTAAATATATTTAATTTAATTTTTAGAGCTTTTATATCAATATTACTATATTAGTTACTAATGTTAGATATAAATTCAGTAGACTATAACATTTTTAGAGATGGGTAATGAAATTAAAATACTTGTTTGTTACCTGAAAAATGAAACAATATCAGAAAAATGCTTAAAGACGTTTGTTTTTGGATTTAAATATTCTTATCTTACATTGTTATGTAATAAAAAAAAAAAGGCTTTCAAAATATCTTTTCATTTGGGAAAGGCTTTTCATTAATTCATCAATACCTTTAAATGCGATCAAACGTTACAGTAAAGGTCGCTCTTAACAATATCTTTTTTTATATATAAATAGATTATGAAATTTAATTTAAGATATTTCTAAAGGATTCAATGAGTTTTATTATATTACTTACTAACATAAGATGTAAATTTACAGCATTCCAACGTTAATAAATAATAATAAAATAAAAAAAAGGATTTGATACAACAAAGAAGGTTCTTATTTTCTCTCTCACTTCTTGGTGTGTGGGAATATGTCTATTCAATTGTTGATAATTGATAGGGCCACTCAACCATTTATGAAATTCAAAAGCATACGCATTACACACACAAAGGCTGGCTTAGTAGAACAAACAAACACTGAAATGACAAGATTATATATAACTAAATATTATTTAAACATAAAAAAATGTACCAAACTATTATTTATTTATTTTATTAATTTAAATATTTTTAGTGTAACTTTCTCATTCATTTAAATCATTTATGTAATCATAAAAATCAACGTCCGTCACAAATAAGGATTTGTTTGGGTCGTGTCAGATCGAATTTAAGAAATTTTAAATTTAAACTGATTAATATTAATCTGTTTATTGATTTGGATTTTTAAGTTTTTTTCTTAACAATTCAGATCAAACTGACTTGACCATATTTAGATTGAGATGGGTTGAGGTATATTAATAAAATAAAATAAAAAAATGTAACAAATAAAAAGAATAAAAAATTATAATAAATATAATTTAATGATTTTACACTTTCTTAACAATTCAGATCAAAGTGACTTCACCATATTTAGATTGAGATGGGATGAGATATATTAATAACATAAATTGTAACAAATAACAAATAAAAAATATAATAAAATAATTTAATAATTTTGTATTAATAATATGAAATAATTTTATATTTTTATTTAATTATAAATCATTAACAGTATGAATTTTAAGATAATTATTATAAAAGTTAATAAATGAATCATATATAATAATTTG
>JAMLFT010012066.1:0-10663 GCA_026544285.1 Pachyrhizus erosus | reverse complement strand
ATATTTTTAAGATTTTTTTAAATAAAATTAATAAATAAATAATTATTAATATTAAAAATTAAAATATACATATATTTTTTTTTATTTTTCATATTTGAATTTACAGAAATTAAAGTAATTAAGAAAAGAAGGTAAAGAAAATTTTCAGGATTTTTTAGAAGTAAAAATGAATTTAAAGAAAATAAAAAATAAAAACAGAAAAAAAAAAAATAAAAAAATAAAACAAAAAGAGAAAGAGAATCAAAAGAAAAGGAAGAAAAAGCATAGTTGGGGTTCGAACGCTAGTTTGTGAGGGAGAGAGAGAGAGACTCCTTCTTGCCAACTGAGCTACCCCATGTGGGTAGCAGTTTTAGCAAATAAGTGATTTAATAGGTATAACCCACGTGGATATTTAAAAAGAAAAACAAAACGGAGAATGCAAAATGGGGTTGGCTGGGAATCGAACCCGCCCTCTTAGGCACTAAGAGGAATAGAGGAGTGAGGAGTCACTAGTGAGACCGCTAAGCCCATCGCTGGAAACGTACTAAAATAAAATAGTATTATCCCTTTGAAATACGAGTCGTCTTCTTCAAACCGCCACGGAAGCTCTTCCAAAAGCTTCGAAGGAGCCTACAACTGCTGCCCAGCCTAAGCAACATAGACCGTTGAGTCAGCTGCCCAGCCTAAGCAACATAGACCGTTGAGTCAGCAAGGCTAAAACTGCCCAAAAATGAATAAAATAACCACCATAGACGGTGGAAAATGGCTATAAAAAGCTATGAAAATGAAGCTCCAAATGCAGAAACATGAACCAACTTCAACTTACCCAAATTCCCTCTCTAACCCACCAAAATTGCTCAAACCACTCCTATTAGCTTTGTAATTTATCTAGAAACACATTGGGAAGAAGAAATTGAAGAAAATAGTTGAGTAACGCTAAATAGTAGAGATTTTCGAGCTTCCATTAATGAAAAAGTAAAGCTTCAAATTAAGGTAGGAGGAGTCTTCCTTTCTTCTAATTTAGATTACAGAATCATTCTTTAATATGTCAATTTGGTTTCTGCAAAGTTTCGCACTCTGAAACTCGTTAATTTTCTGAAATCGAAAGAAAATTTTTTGTTTTTCAAACGTAGAAAATTCGGTTTCAATTGGCTCATTAAGGGAAAATACTCTCTAATTAATCATTGGGTTAGACTCGTATTGACTCAAGAAAGGATCTTAGGTAATCAAATTGGCATGAGCCTATGTGAAATCGAAACGACCAAATTAAAAAATCTTTGGTTCAAGTTTTGTCCAGAGGTTGAAGAAGACGACAAAATTACCAAAATACCCCTCCCTTCAAAATTTGTTTTTAAATTATTCTTAATCTGTTTTGAGTAATTTAGGCCTTTAATGATCCCTAAAAATTCTGGGAATTTAAACAAAGGCAAGGGAAAAAGGGAACAACAAATCAGGAGATTTATTTTTTTAAATTTAGTAAAAAAAAAATTATTTTGATAAAATTCCAAAAATACCCCTACCTGAAGAAAATTTATTTTAAGGCCTAATTTGGTTATAAAACTTGAGGATCAACCTTAGAAAACTTTCATAACACTGTCTAAGGCATATAATCTTTTTTTTTAATACTCAAAAATCTTTATAAATAAAACAATATTATAAAAATGATCATTATACCCCTAAGTAATAAAATTATTCATGTGATTCATTATAAATTTATTTTATGATATGGAAACAATCTAATTGCTAGTAAGTGTAAAAATATTTTGTTTCTTAGGATCTTAAGGATACAATTCCAAGAAACAAGGTTGAAATAATGACTTTTGAAGATTTTGTTAAAATGCCCCTATAAATAAATAAATAAATAAAATAGTTAGCATTGCAAAAAAAAAATTGAATTAATATAAGAATATCTATGACTATAGCGACAAGTTAAACATCAAAATGTCATAGTAAAAAGAAGACAAGAAAGTTCTAAGAATCTTTATGAGAAAATTACAAAATATCCTTAGACCTAATTGTATTCATTAAATGACAATTTCTCCCTAAAGACTCTATCAAAGAGTTGAGGGAAGAAAAATAAAAGCTATATAACTTAGATAATTGAGCATCCAACTTAAAAGAGCAAAGGTTTCTTAAGAGATATTTAATTATTGGATTGACAGGTAAATACGATTTTCTGACCTAAAATTTCAGCAAGTAGATTGATTGTAAAGTACTCAATGAACACTCTAAGGTGAAAGTAGAATAGTAGACTACTATGAATTTGAAAAAGAGAAGGAAATTAATACCATCTCAACTCAGGAAGTGAAAAGATCGATAAGTCTTCATAAACAAAAGAGATCCCCCTCTGGCCAAAAACATACCAAGTAATGGCCAAGTAAAAAGCATGAATCTTCAGATTAGAAGATCCCAAGGATCTGGTACCTAGGAGACTTGATCGATAGAAGTAAATGTAGATAAATAAGAATGTGAGTGAGACTAAAGAGTGGAGAAAATCCAATGGGTTGACTACAAAAGGTACCTGAGGAATGTATGTAGGTTGTGGAAGTCCTTGGGGGTGTTTAGGCACCAAGTTTGTGAATTGCCCAGATTAAGGAGTCATAAAGCCGACTTGGTAACTCCGACAAAGTAGAGCATTACAAAGTCAGTAGAGAGTATCTAAGCCATGTACTAGCTTGAGATATGTACTCTTGACTGTCACCCAAAATAATTGCAATTTATGGACTTAGTATTATGATTCGCATAAGTCCACTAGTGGTAGTAGGAAAGAGGTAGTAAGGGATCCCTAAAACGTTAGTAATTTATTAAATAGGGCACAAAGCGATGAGATTGAGAATATACAATTTCAGGTACGCCTATATTGTATGACTATTGAAGAATTAAAGATTCACTCCTACACTCTTTGAGGAAAAGATGTCTAAAGAATTTCACCCGTTGTTTCATGTGTCTATAACTCCCTTGTGTGGACGATGGACGAGGGATTCATTATATCAACTAGATACCTACACTGAATATGTCCATTTTACTTTCTTTCATGCAACTCCATTTTCTCCCACTTTTTATGGACAAATAAACCTCCCTATTATGCTAACTCAGGTAGAACCACCATGAGTATCTAAGTCACCTCCTGGTTTCCCAAGACATCCCAGGAGGAGACGACCGAGCAAATCTTCCTCAAGTCGTACTAGGTATAGGGTGGTCAGATATGCTCCCAGAGTTGATTCCTCCAAGGAAGAGGATCCCTCCGAAGATCCGGGAGACGAAGTTTAAATTTTCTCTTTGTAATAATAATAAAATGCTTATGTAGACTTTTGTCTAGATAATAAAGATAGACTTGTACGTATGTTTATTTTAGTAATGTGAATGAGATTGTTACAGAGTTATTCTATATTAGATTATTACTTAACTAAGCAACAACCTTAGTTAACCCAATTTTCATGTTTGACTAACCACCAACTATACCAAGCATGCTTTCCAATGCAAACAGTCTTAAAGAATCCTTCAAATATTTTAAATGATGCTTAGAACATCATTTAGAATTTTACAATCTAGAAAAAATTAAGTCTCTATTGTGAATTGATATTGGAGTCCTTCTATCACAAATCACTAGTTAACCACAAAAAAAACTTAGTTAGCCCTATTTTTGTGTATGACTAACAAACAAGTATACCAAGCATGTTTTCCATTACAAAGAGTCCTAAAGATTCATTCACATGTGTTTGAATGATGCTTGGAACATGATCTGAAACTTTTACAAGCTAGAGCCAAATAACTCCTTGTCTTGAAATGAACTTGGAGGACTGCTATCACTAATGATCAATTAACCACACAATAGACTTAGTTAACTTAGTTCTCATTAATTACTAACACCTAAACATAGCAACCAAACTTTTGATTTAGGAAGTCCTAAGGATTCCTTCACAAGTTTTGATTGAATCTTAGTACACAAGTTAAGCTTTTACAGGCTTGATTCAAATAATTGACAATTCTAAAATGAACTTGGAGTACTTCTATAACATATTATTAGTTAACTAAAAAAAAAACTTAGTTAACCCAATTTTCATGTTTGACTAACCAACAAGTATGCTAAGCATGCTTTCCAATGTTGATAGTCCTAAAAAATCCTTCACATATTCAAAATGATGCTTCGAACATCATATAATTTTTTTACAAGCTAGAACCAATTAGCTCCCTATTGTGAATTGATCTTGGAGTATTTTTATCACAGATCATCAATTAACCACACAATAAACATAGTTTGCCTTGTTTTTGTGTATGACTAACCAACAAGTATACCAAACATGTTTTCCATTACAAATAGTCTTAAAGATTTCTTCAAATGTTTTGAATGATGTTTGGAACATCATCTAAAACTTTTACAGGCCAAAGCCAAATAACTCCTTGCTTTGAAATGAATTTGGAGTAGTTTTATCATTAATGATCAATTAACCACATAACAGACTTAGTTAACCTAGTTTTTATTCATTACTAACCAAAAAACATAGCAACGAAGCTTTTGATTCAGGAAGTCCTAAGGATTCCTTCACAAGTTTTTAATGATGCTTGGAACATCAAGTTAAACTTTTATAGGCTTGAGTCAAATAGTTCACAATTCTAAAATGAACTTGGAGTACTTCTATAACAAATTATTAGTTAATTAAACAACAAACTTAGTTAACCATGTTTTCAAGTTTGGATTACCAACAATTATACCAAACATGTTTTCCAATGCAAATAGTCTTAAAGAATCCTTCACATATTCTAAATGATGCTTAGAACATCATTTAAATTTTTTACAAGCTAGAACAAATTAACTCCTTATTGTGAATTGATCTTGGAGTACTTCTGTAACAAATCATGAGTTATTTACACAAAAACTTAGTTAACCCAATTTTTATGTATAACTAACCAACAAGTTCACCAAGCATGCTTTCCAATACAAATAGTTCTAAAGATTCCTTCACATGTTTTGATTAGAACACCATTTGAAACTTTTACAAGCTAAACCAAAGAACTCCATGTTTTGAAATGAACTTTGAGTACTTTTATCACTAAAGATTAGTTAACCGCAAACCAGATGTAGTTAACATAGTTTTCATTCATTACTAATCAATAAACATAACAAGCTTTTGATTCATGAAATCCTAAGAATTCTTTCACATGTTTTTAATGATGCTTGGTACATCAAGTGAAACTTTTACAAGCATGAGTCAAATATCCCATAGTTAAAAAAGGAACTTGGAGTTGTTCTATAATAGATAATTGGTTAACTAAACATCAAAGTTAGTTAACCTAGTTTTCATGTTTGACTAACTAACAAGTATACCAAGCATGCTTTCTAATGCAGATAATCCTAAAGAATCCTTCACATATTCTAAATGATGCTTAGAGCATCATTTAAAATTTTAATAGGGTAGAATCAATTACCTCTCTATTTTGAGTTGATCTTGGAGTACTTCCATCATAGGTCTTCAATTATCCACACAACAAATTTAGTTAACCCTATTTTCCTCTATGACTAACCAACAAGTATACCAAGCATGTTTTCCAATACAAACAATCCTAAATATTGTTTCACGTATTTTAAATGATGCTTAAAACATCATTTAAAACTTTTATAAGCTAGAACTAATTAACTCTATTATGGATTAATCTTAGAGTACTTCTATCACATATAAGTAGTTATTCACACAACAAACTTACTTAATGTTGTTTTCTTTTATGACTAACCAACAAGTATATGAAGCATGTTTTCTAATACACATAGTCCTAGATATTCCTTCACATGTTTTGAATGATGCTTAGAACATTATCTAAAACTTTTATAAGCTAAAGCTAAAAAACTCCCTATTTTGAAATGTACTTGGCGTACTTCTATCACTAATGATCAGTTAACCACACAAAAAATTTAGTTAACCTAATTTTCTTTTATGAATAACTAACAAGTAGAGCAACCAAGCTTTTTGATGCAGGCAATCCGAAAGATTCCTTAAAAAAATTTTAATGATACTTGGAACATCAAGTAAAACTTTTACAAGCTTGAGCCAAATAAATCATTATTCTGAAATGAACTTGGATTACTTTTATCAATAATGATTAGTTAACAACATATCATACTTAGGTAACCGTGTTTTCATTTATGATTAACAAACAAGTATGGCAACCATGCTTTCCAATATAGATAGTCCTAAAGATTCCTTCATAAGTTGTAAATGATGCTTGGAACATGGAGCGAAGTTGTTACAAGCTTAAGCCAAATAAGTCACTACTTTTGTAATGAACTTGGATTATTTCTATAATGAATTATTAGTTAACCAAACAACAAACTTAGTTAACCCAATTTTCATGTTTAACTAACCAAAAGTATACCAAGCTTATTATCCAATGTAGATAGTCCTATAGAATCCTTCACAAGTTTTGAATGATATTTGGAACATCATTTAAAACTTGTACAAGCTATAAGCAAATAACTTTATGTTATGAGTTGTGCTTTGAGTAATTCTATCACATATGATCAGTTAACCACAAGACAAACTTAATTAACCTTGTTTTTGTGTATGACAAACCAATAAGTATACCAAGCATGTTTTCTAATGCATGCTTGAAATTGAATCTTAGATTATCAAGTATCATTATGAACAACATTGGTGAGGCTAGAGGGATTTTGTTTTTGGTTTTTGGGATGATTAATGGTCTTTGGTAAGTTTTTCAAAGATTAGTTGATTGTAAAGTCAATAGAGCCATAAGTCCATTTCATTAAATGTATAATACAAAGGTGAGGGATGTACAATTATTTTCTTTCGAAGTGGCTTCAATTAACCATAGAACACACATAATTAACCAATTATTTAGAATGAGTTGACTACCTAGACTCTTATTGGATTTATGGGTATAAAAATTCAAATAACAAATGAGTTGAACTTTGGGACAATTATTTTTTTTAAGGTCCATTTAACTAACGCTTGAGCACATAAGAATGACCAACTATTTACATGGAGTTAAACATGCTTAATAGTAAGAGATTACTCTAATTAATGACTTAAAAAAAATATTACATTAATTATTCATTTAAAAAATCCAAAATTTATTGTTAAGGTCCAAAATTTTATCTTAAAGAATCAAATAAATGAATGGTACCTTAGTGTTTTTATTAACCTTTTATTTATATGGAGCTAACCATGTTTGTTTGTTGTTAATGTCATTCTGCTATTAACCAAGTCAATGACTAAATTTAGTTACAACATGTATTTGCCTTGCATAGATGTGAGGTAAAATTATTTTGTTAACCAATGAAAATAAGAATAATCATTTCATAACTAATGGGTTTAATCATTTGTGAAGTAATGTTTGTTATTTGTACATGTCATCAAACTGATAAGAATTTCCAAAATCATAGTTCATTTATTGAAGGATATCTAAAAGTAATTTATTAACAAGTACAAATTTTATACTATTCACCTTGACAACAAAGTTTGTCAAATCTAATTGTGCCTAAAAATATCATATCCAAAAAATAGAGAACCCAAGTGGTAAATTGGTCAACAAAAATTAATATGCACATCTCCAAAAAATTGTCCAATTTGGTATAACTTCATGGAAGGTTATGTATGATTACAATTTGATAGTGTAGTGTTCTTCATAAACCTCTAGTTGGTGTCACAATTTAAAATATATCACAATAACTATCCAATGAATGACTTACATCACATTATGCATGACACGATCAATGAAAATTGATTACAACGCACTCACAAAATGCGTTAAAGAAAATAATACAATATTCAATTTAAATTTGTCAATCACATGTTATCATATGACAAATGAAATTTAAATATTATATGAATACCTCCATTTTAAAGAGTCTTCAAAATGACAAACCTTGTGGAAGTCCTACATTGGCCAACATATTCTATCACACATTATTCATACGATACAAGATCTAGTGAAACACCAAATATTGATGAATTTGATTAATTTTTCTTTGCAAATAATAATGTCATGACCTTATTTTCAAATAAAGTTATCCATTTTGACTATGAATAAGGAATTTAGAAGGTTCTTCACTCGTGAGTCTTTAGCCATGGTTGAATCATCTCATTTTAGGATGTCATCCCAAAGCATCGTGTAGGCCAAATAATAAATGTCACAATCATGACTATAAAAGGAAAAAACATAGTGAAATTAACAAATATTAGACACAATGTATCTAATTATCATAACAATATCAACTTCTAAAAATGATAAAGTATTTGTTACACTACTTAGGCATAGTCATGTATGAAAGGTTCAATCCTATCGATTGTGTTTTCTTTATGGGGTTTATCAAAGCTAATAAACCTTCAAATTAACACTTCTACAAGATGTTACCACTCATTGTAAACAACTTTGTAAACTTAACTAACTATGAATATTGAAAACAACAACTAAACTAAAGCCAGGGGTCATGTCATCACATGATTCAACAAAATTTAGTCATTTAAGTGATGACCAAATGAGTCCAACATAAACTTGTTATTATTTTCTCGATCAATGATATAGCAAAACTAATGTCCTTTAAATAAGCTTGGTGCAAAAATCTACAACTTAAATATCCCAAACTCTATACTAAAAAGTACTAAAGTTGCATCACAATAACTCATAATCGACATACCTGCGAACCCATACAACCAACAAGCACACAAACATGAAATTTTCATAGGCACGAAATTCACCACCTTATAAGATAAATTTAGTAAATGATTGAAAATCATAAATTTTAGGTAACAAAAGGGAAACAAAGAAACACTTCATATTTTAGATAGAAAGGAAGAATTATACCTTTAGGTTACAAAAGGAACCTAGTTGCAAAGACAACTTCAAGTGAATTGCCTCTAATGATTAACATTAAGCAACATTTAGACAATATGTGACAAGGGTTTAGGCAAGATATGAGACAAAGAAGTGGATGCAAGTGCAACAATGACTTGATGAAAATCACCTCTAACAGCTAATGTTGAATAAGGTTTTGATGGGGTGCAATGTGATTTAAACATAACAAAAGGAAATAGGGTTTTTAGATCTTATAATTAAGTGATGCCCTTTTAGTCTTTTAATATTCTAACTTTTGTAGTCTTTTTAATTTTTTTTAAAATAATAAAAATCAATCATTAAAAAATTCATGTGAGCAAGTGTCTAATGAGGGTATGATCTTGTGTGGGTGGGATAAGTTCCATTGTCACTAAATATAAATATTGACCTACACCATATTCTATTCGTTAAATTTAGTATATCTAATGACTTAAAATATTTTAAAAAATTAGATAAAAAATAATGGCATGTAACTTTCTTTACATTATTTTATTCCTTTTGTTTTATCTTTTTTTATTAGGAATAAGAATATGATAAACACTTATAATCCAACGATTTTCTTCCTTTTATTTCATCCCTAATAATCATGATCTCCATCATAATCATTGTCAGGTTTTTTATTTTATTTTGATTCAAATTTGACTATGCCAATTCATCAATACCATTTTATGTTAGGTGTAAGTCAGGAATCCATGTTTCCAATTTTTGTCAATTTGTCTCAATACATTAGGGATAAGGAATTGGTACGACTTAACAGTTGTTAAATGAGTAAAAGATAATCAACTTTTAATCGATAAGATATTGCTAAATTGATATTTCAATTGACTAGAAAGTGGAAAGAATTCTAATTGATTGAAAAAAAAAAGTTGATTGCATTATTGTAATGAATATCAATTGGTTAGAAAGAAAACATTGGAATGAGAACACCTTTCAATTAATTACAAGAAATTCTCTCTCTATTTGATCAAAATTAGAGTAAGAAGTATTTTAAGAGTCATTTGATGTCTCCTTTTATATATATATATATATATATATATATATAGTTACTGTGAGGCACCCTTTTCAAAATACAAGTTTAGAGAGAGAGTCTAGAAAGAGATCTTTTGAGATATTTCTTTGTAAGCCTCCTTCTATTTTTGAATATATTTCTCTCTAAGCATTTCCTGTGCAGACTAATGTCGCTTCAACTTGTTATTTTCTTTTCTTACTTTATGGACTAAGCACTACTAGTCCTTCTGTAGTGTTTAATTTCTTCTCATCTCTCCCTCTAACTGGTCTAGTGTGGATTACTGTCGCTTTGATTTTCTGATTTTATTTATTTATTGCATATTTAATTTTTGTATGTACTCCTACCCTTATTTAGGTTCTTGTAGATTCGTCATTATCCGCTATAAGTTTTGGTAATTCCAACAAAATACTTTAAGAAAACATCTAAAAATCCTAACAAGACTAATGGATCAAAACTTCATATTAAATATGTAACATCTTATTTTTCTAGTTAATAAAAATATTATTTCATAAATAAATAAAGTTGTTAGCTTAGAAATAGGAAATTATTTAAAGTGATAGATGATAAAAATAATTTAAATTAAATATATAATTAACTTAGAAATAAAAAAACTCAACAAGTAAATAAAATAAGTAAAAGAAATGTTTGAAAGAATATAAAATTAAGAATTTTAAAACCAAGAAAATAAATCATGGTTAAGAGAATAAATAACTATAGAAAAAAAAATTCAATTTTTTTTCTAATTAATAAATAATTATTAAAATTTAAATAATTGAAAATTTATATATATTTATTTTATTTATCGCTTTTAAATTTAAAAAAATTAAT
>JAMLFT010012065.1:0-10663 GCA_026544285.1 Pachyrhizus erosus | reverse complement strand
TGTAATGTAAGAATAAAAAAGAATATAAAAGTTTTTATATAAAAATTAAGATGAATGATTTTTAAGTATAAAAATTAAAAAATAAAGTTTATATAATTATAAAGATTAAATTAGTCATTTTTCATCATTATATATAATAGACTGTTATTATTTTTTTAGTAATTAAAAAATTTGAATATATATCATAAAAAATAATTGAGATAGTGGAGACGAGGGTTATCAAAGTAGCTAATAATTTCTCTAAGACAATGAAATATACCAATATCATGATCGTGTAATAGGTTAATCATATGCTTCTCCTAGGCAATCAACTAATTCCTACTGTTGAGTTTTGAGTTGAAGAAAATAATGCGTGGTACACAATGTTTACAACGAAGACAATCATTTGTAAAAAGAACTCACGCAAAAAGACAATCAACGGACAGAACCTGGGCCTATTAGTACATAGGCTATAAGCCCAACCCGCTGTTATTTTGGATCATTCAATTGGGCTGAACACCAAAGTTAACAAATTGCGTCTCATTTTACAATATTCAAAGATCGAGTTTGTATATGAATGTTCATGGTCGGTGTGATTCGGATTCGGAGAAAAATAAAATCCAAATTAATTGATTTTAATTTATTTTGTTTAGTTTTAATTTTTTAATTTGATTTAAATCAATTTGATGTTAAATATATGGTTTGATTTGAGTCATGATATCTAATTTAAAAAATAAAAAATATTATTATTTTAAATAAAAAGTTATTTTTATCTTAAAATTAATAAATAATTTTGTTATAAAAAATATGTTTGAGTGTATTTTACTTACACCAAATAAATAAAAACATAAATTATAAAAAAATAAATATTAATTAATTAAATTATAAAATTCTATCTATAATAATAAAAATAAATAAATCAAAATGTTTAACATATATTAAATTAATCAATTCATAAAAAATAAAGTAACGTATAATATTAAGTAACTTAATTATTAAAAATAATAAAAATAATATATATATTCTGGTTAGTTTAAATTTGAAAAGTCTCAATCTAATACTTCAATCAATTAT
This sequence comes from Pachyrhizus erosus, assembly GCA_026544285.1. Classification (NCBI taxonomy): domain Eukaryota; kingdom Viridiplantae; phylum Streptophyta; class Magnoliopsida; order Fabales; family Fabaceae; genus Pachyrhizus; species Pachyrhizus erosus. Next base: position 9,610 of record JAMLFT010012065.1, on the reverse strand, counting down.
GATTAGATTTTTATTAGTTCGATTAAGGTTGGATTCAAATTAAAAAAAAATTGAACTAAATTAATTGATTCGATTTAGATTGTCAAGTTTATCTGATCGATTCAAATTGATGAACACTCTTAACTTTGTATGTTATTATTTTTTTAAAATAAAGGTTCAATTTGATTTTGTAGTTAGATGTATTCATAAAATTAATTTTAGATAAAGTTAATTTTATAAAATTAATTATAAATAGTAAAACATAACATTCTAGATTGTATTGTTTATATTGATTTAAAAGAAACAAAATTCAAATGACATTGATATGAATGAAAGTTACAAGAAATTGAAAGAGGAAGACAACCTTGAATTAATACATGAATCCAGGCATCACCGTGTAATAGGATACGTATGATTTTATCAAGAAAAGCCACCACTAAGTAAAATGTGTCCAATTCTCTCCAGTTATTGAATGGTTTAAGTAGGAGAAAAAAACTTTCCAAGATTTTATGAGTCCCACCTATTGTGACTCGCAAAACTTTACAATTTTTCTCTCTCCTCACAAAACCTCAAAGTTTTCTGTTTTTCTCCTACTAAAACCCCCTAGTATCTGGAGAGGATTTTATCCATGTAAAACATGATCTAAACTAGTATTTATAGATGAACTAATAACTACTTTTTAGATCCTCAATGGGTGCACTTGTCTCACATGTGTCTTGAATGTATTTAATTGCATACTTATTTATCTACTGCTAATTAACTATATCTAAATCTGCTTATAGAAGAACGCGATAGAATATTCATTTTGAATTCAAACACGGTAACTTTAATAACTTCTCTTTTATGAATTCAATCTGGCCACTAGGATATCACCCCGTCAACCTCTAAGATTCCAGAACTTTTTCTCTAAGTGTTCACGTCTCCTCTGGTGACTGTTTTTTGCTTTGATATCAATCAACATGATAACTTTTTCGAAACAATCTTTCCTAACATCTTCTCTTCACTTTAAACTTTGAAAATTTTCCCTTTGTTAAAATCATATACACTAAAAATATTAACAATATTGTAGCCTTTGCTTTATTATTATTTTTTTTCCCTTTTTTATCTGCAAAATTAAGTAAAACGTTCATTTATTCAGAGTATCATAAGTACTCATAAATGAAGCTCTATAAACTCGTACATCCAAAGGTCATTGGCATCATTTTGTTCCTGGATAACAACTACACACAAAAGCAAGCCGAAGACTAGATCCGTAAATAACCCACAAAGGATTTCACGACACAAACTATAAAGGATTAAGTAAGTTTTTAATCTAACAAATATTTGACTGATTTAGGAACTAAAATCTGAAATTCTAAAAAGTTCAGAAACTAAAAATTTAGTTAACTCAACTATCCATGAGTCAATGAAAAGCGATCCATCTGTTCAAGTATATATTAGACATGCATTTGGACTGCTACATCAACCATAACAAGAGTGGAGAAAACCTGGGAAGTGGGAACTTTGGTCTCAACCATACATATATATATTATATCTTCCAAACACATGCTTTCAGAGTTAAAAATTACATGTTCCTTTTGTTTGATCACCCAAGACTGACAGTGATGCGTAAACTTCTATCAGAACCATTCAATTGAATAATGAAGATGAATTAATTGAAAACTCCTTACTGTCGGATTCAAAAGCATTAATATTAAGGGGTATGACTGTAAAGCGAACAACTGATTATAGAAGGTAAAATAAGTAATTAAAATTAATGATTAATATTATGTGCACAGATATGTATAACAAATCCGTCAATTATTTAAGATATTATATTAGTAATTGATTTTTTCATTAATAACTAATGTGGTATCACCAAGACATCAATTCTTTAAATGAATTCAACTATTTCAAGATATTAGATTGTGACTTCAGAACGAGGGTTATTGGAGTTTAAAAAAAACTTAAATTATATACTTTATTTTTGTTTACTTTAGAGGAAACAATTCTGAAAATTTATGACATAAATCTCATAAAAAAATGTCAGAATCAATTAAGAGATTATAAAATCTTCTCATATTTTCAAATGCTTTTCCAAATTAATATATCTTTTTAAAAATAATTAATTTTTACTACTAACAATTTTAAAGTAGCGAACCGTATCTCATTGTTTTGTAAGCGTGATCTTTCAATAGATTGACCAATTTCATTTCAAGATATAGTTGTTCCCTAAGATATAGAAGGTAAGCCACGACAAACACTTGATAGATACCAGTATGACATATCAGAAGTGGGTGCAAATCCCATTGCAATACTATATTAATATGAAAAAAAAACTAATTCTGCTTTCATATTACAAAAGCCAAAGAAAGCAAGAAAGTGCAGCTAAGACTTAAGGTGGAAAGGAAATACTTCTTTACTTTCGGTGGTTCTTTTATGGCCCATTCTTTGAGAAAATAATAAATGGACGAAGACCAGCTTCAACCAGATCTGTGTCGGAATCCTGCATTTATCGTGCGCGGTGAGCGCGTTATAGATCCTACTCAGAAGACAAAACATAATAGTAATAAAGAACGGAAAAGGTTCAGTTAACTAGTTCAAAAGCATTTCAGCATTCTAAAACTCAACAATTCGATCAATGAATAATTACCTTCCACAATATTCGGTTTCATTCATTATCATTCTCAAGTTGCTAACTTTTTGAGGATTCACGTGGTAACCAAGTGGTCTACCGATCATGGTGTATGATTGGTAACCGTGATTTTCTAAAAGAATAAATAGTCGTTTTTGTGTTGATTTAATCGTGACTTTATCCTTAACGTCGATTTTTATTGTTAATCCAAACACTAATCCTTATATTTAACTATTATTTATGTTAATAGTTTTTTTCTTCATTTAACATAAAATTTTAATGAGTCTTTTGGGGAAACAAAAATGGAACCCAATGCCACCCTACCAAAAGGTATAGAGAACTATTCAGGAGAAATCTGATTACTTTATGAATAACTGAAAAAATTGTTTTTCATTTTCATGATTTATTTTCTTAAAATTTAATAGTTTTAATCTAAATTATTAAATTTTAAGAAACTAAATAATAAAAATAAAAAATAATTATAAAAACTCATTTTTAGGATAATTTATCTCTTCTAGAAAATTATTTCCAATAAATCATTTCGGATCGACAGACTAATTAGAATATTGGCCAACAAGCTGGGACCAAGGGTTGGGGAGTGTGGTGGCCACTGTCATTATCTACAAAATAAAAGGGCAAATATGTAATCCAGAGAAGCAGAAAATGCCAAGAACAATGTAGGACGGAATTCTTCCTCTCATATTATGTTGTTAACATCACGTTTTCACACAAAGCGAAACAAAACAGACGCACACTTTATGCCCTTACTACCTTCACCAATCCATTGTTTACAATACAAACAGATATCTCTGAAAAGTTCAAATTTATGTGGATATCTTCTCCTTTGTTGTTACTTCCCTCCACTCTTGTTGAATGACTAATTGAACATGGGATGCACGATCCCCATCATGCAAGGTTAAAAAAAAAAAATATAAAACCCTAGTTCTAAAAATAATACTCATGGTGACCACATAAGCCCTAGAATTTAAGAGTAATCTCACTCCCAGTGCTCTCTTCCCCTTCTAGATCTCTTAGTGCTGCCAACCCTTTCTTCTCTCCACTCTCTCCTTTCCAGCTAGCACTCTCCGACTTCCCATCCTCAATGCTCTCCGACAGGTCGCCACCGCTTCGAACCCCCGATTCTGGAGAGCTTTGGGTTTGTGGTGCTGACTTATACATTTGAAAATGGTGGTGATGGAGGGTGTGCTCATGTGATGGTGGTAGCGACAACACCGGAGATGAGTTATAGAACTCTTGGGAAACTGGGGTGGCTGCACAATAGTGTGGTGGTGGCACATGCGAGGTAGGAAGTGGGGCATAGATGGTGGGGCCACCGGAATGTGCCGCAGCTGCTGCAGCCGTGGCGTATTCCGGTGGCACCCAAATTCCTCCAAGGACTACAAGCTGGGGTGTTGGTGCTCCTGTTTGTAGGCTTGGACTGGGTCTTCTAGTGTGAAGCCTATATTTCTGTGAACAAATTTGAAAAACATGATGAGAAAGTGCAGTAAAACAGATAAAGGAACTATAAAAAGAAGAAAACAAAATACAAATTAAAGTCGGTTTCCAAATGCACCATACGTATTGTGCAGAGTGACACTAAGCTGTCAGTGAAGCAATAATAATAGTACATTGTACACCAACAAAGTGGCTCTTTCATTCTTGTCTCTATGTACAATCCAGTGAGAGAAGTACCTGGAGATGGCTTTTAACTTCATCATTGGTCAAACCGTCAACCTTCATCAGCTCCCTAATCTGTTTCGGAGTGGCCACTGTAAAGTGACAAACAATAAAAAGAAAGAGAACAATTGTTAGTGATTGCAGTAATGATTATAATTCGATTGAAGCAATGATTATAATTCAAGTCAGGATTATGTAGTTTATATATATATTAAAGACCAGGATAATTACAAAAATATTATAAATATACATTTTGGATTGTATATAATAGATCTTTTTTGTACAGATGAAATTATATTTGAAATATAGTTTTAGTGCTAAAAATATATTTTTAAAATTAATTTTTATTTATTTTTAATTATTAAAATGCATAAAATTTAAAGCATCCATTTTTTTAGGTGAATTGGGGCGAAAATAGGAGAGATAAGAAGAAAAGAAAAGAAAGAAATAATGAAAAAAGGTAATCAGTATGATAGATGATTTAATAGAAAAACAAGAAAAATAGAAAGAAAATAGAATAGAAGTGAGATGGGATAGAAAATGTACATTTCAGTATTTTCCTAAAAATATATGCTTTCAAATTTTTGTAAAAGACTTATCCCCACTATTTTTCTTAATATAGAGAAAACAGGTGAAATTTAAAAAGAAAATTCTATAAGAGTCATATTTTAATAGAGCAAAAAATATATTTAATTGGTGATACCTTGAGATCCACCAAGCATTTGAAGAGCATTAACAAATCGACGGTGCAAGTCCGGTGACCAACACCTTCTTGCTTTCCTATGAGTTTGGCTAGTGGTGTTAGTTGTGGTGGTAGTATTAGTTGTTGGTGCCTCAGATGCAACTGCAGCACTTTTTCCCTGATCAACAACCCCTTCACAACTCCCTCCTTTGCCTGAATTCTCCCTTTTGGAGCATTTTTCTGCCTCTTCACATTTCTTCTCCTCCATTTCTTTCTCAGAAGAGGCAAGGGCCAACTCAGGAAGACCCCTTACTTCTTGGCATGAGTTTCGTTCTTTTGAGAATGGCAAAAAGGCTCCCCCATTCCTGTGTTTGTTGTCTAGGGCTAGCTTAGGGCTCATGCTAAGGCCAATACCAGCACCTTCTTTTGGTGATGCAGTTGTGGAGTGTGGTTTGGTTCCCTCACTTGCTTGGCTCCATAGTTGAGCTGATATCATCCAATTCGCCTTGTCAGATATGTTTGATGCCTTTTCAGTGCTTTCTTGAGAGTTTGGATGTTTTATGGGCATGAATTCTTCCAGAACTGGCCTTGTTCCTTGGTTTGATATGAAGGCTTGTAGTTGCTGCCTTGAAGCCTCCACAGCTACACAAAGAAGATTGAAGGAAATTAATATTGTACAATTTGAGACTATTGATTGTGTACACCAAAATAAAAATATTTAAGAGTTTTGGTACTATTATTAAGAAACTCTATCTTTCTTGGTGTGTCCAAACTTATTTAACTATTGATAAAAAAATAACTGTATCAAACAATCCTTAGATTTCTCCTGATACTGTAGAAACGCTAATAATAATATTAAAGAAGATATATGTCTCTCATCACTTTTGTAGGAGAAAGAAAAAGCAAAAGAAGACTGCTAGAAAGAGAGCAGGAGGTGGAAAAAATAGAAGACCTTAATACAAAAGCCATTATTTGGAAGATCAGAAAAAAAAAATATATGAATATACTTAGTTTGATATAGTATATAAAATATTTTCATCATGGGGTGTTAATGAAATTTTAGGGTTTAGGACATTCCATGTTTTATTTGGTTGGTTGGAATTTGGAACATGATCCCTTTTATTTGATATGTTTCTTTGGTAAAACTACGATGATTGATTGAAACTTGAAAGGTGTACCGTTGGTGAGGAGTTGCATGCAGAGAGGAAGTTCACGCTTGAAGGCATCAATCTTAAGACGTTCTTCCTCTAAGCGAGAAAGGAACTCTTCAAGCTTGTAGGTTTGATCAGTTTGATCTGCAAATGATTTCAGCAGTGTGGAATAGCTGTAGGGCTTGTAATCCATGCTTAATTCTGCTTGTGATGGCATGTTTTCAAGTATATAGTTAAGGATAACGAATAACAAGAACTATTTAGGATTTTAGGAAGAAATGTTCATGATAGAACTTCAAGTATGTAGGAACAAACAAGAGGAAAAGAGGGTGTATGGCCTCTTCCTTTCTAGTGCAAGTGGGGGAGACTTAGAGAGAGAGAGAGAGAGAGAGAGAGAGAGAGAGGGAGGGAGGGAGGGAAAAGGGGTGTGATGTTGTTTGTGAACACAAGGAGGATCGAGGGGGGATCGTCTTCTTTTTAGGAGTGAGTTCAATGGAATAAAGCAGGGTTTAGGAAAGAGAGAAACAAAAGAAAAGTAGGGGATAAAGGAGAAGCATGTAACTTCCTTCAAAAAAAATAAAAAATAAAAAAAATGAGAGAGGTGCTGTGAGAGAAGGAATCAGAGAATCTGACGACAGAGAGTCTTGTGCTTAGAGCCAGGTTTTAGCAAAACCTTGAGTGTTATTGCATCAATTCAAAATCCACATTATAGAAAAGATGATTCTTCTTGTTACTGTTAATTTTTTCCCTTTATACTCCACTTTTTTTTATCCCTCTTGTACCTCCCTAATTTTAGCTTTCTATTCGTAAGTTTTTTTTTTTTTATGACACTTTTTATTCATGAGTTTTTTTTTTTTAAGGAACTATTCATGAGTTACTGCAAAGAGAAGATAGAGAGTTCGAGAATGTTAATCATAGATAAGGACAAAATAAATTAATGTTTAAACATTTTATTCGAACAATTTTTTTACTTCATCCCCACCTTAATTTGTTTTGAGTTCATATTTTATTAAAGATTAAATTAAAAATTTAGAGTGCATTCGATTTCATTTTCATCAACTAGCTTAGTTTTCATAATGCAATATATTAAACAAGTTCGCTGAGGTACAAGATAGCAAAATTAAAGGAAAGATTAAACGACATAAAAACAAAAGAAGATGGGAAAATAACTTCCAGCTATTTCTGTTTTTTGGTTTTAAAACACTTGTTTAAGAAATAATTTTCAAACTTTTGATAGATTTTAGAAGATAAATTGATTGGTAATAGTATGGAATTGTTTTAGAAAATAATTTTTAAAATAAAAAATTGAAAAGGGATTGCAACGGGCCCTTAGTCTCTACATCTACAACATTTTTAGGTTTAGTCTTTATATGAAAAAAGCTACATTTTAATTGGTTCCTACATGAGAAAACATTCACAAAATAATCCGTCCCCATTTGTCGACGTTTTAGCAGTAGTAATTAGATTTAGTTTCTATATTTGACAGTATTTTTCGCTGTAGTTCTTACATGAAATAAATCTACACTTCGTTATGGTTCTGTATGAACAAAAATCTATTTATTTTTGTACCTATAACTAACAAACATTGTTTCGATTTACTTTCTGCTGGGAAAATACTGTATTCCCATTATAATTAATGTCGAGAAATGGATGGGCCTAATTTACCAAAAAAAATGAATTTTTTTAATTTAGCGACTAAATATAAAAATAGTGTCGTGTAGGAATTAATATCTAATTTAGACTTTAACAAAAAACAGTCTTGTCAATTTTCGTATGACTTTTTTTGAACTAAAATAGCAGCTCTGTATTGCGAATAAGACTCAGATTCTCCAGCAACTTTATATTAAACTTCACTAACAGTGCGATATCTTTCGTCCTTTATTTTTGGTTCTTTGATTTCTTTTTCTTTTAACCTGGGATTGAATTTGCTTTAACGGATATCCATGAGTTTTTGGTTCAAAGTTTCTCTTTGTGCAATAAGTACAAGGGTAAGGATGCATATACAAGTATTCGATTAAATGGTCCATCTAAACAAGGAAAACGCAAGTGTCTTTGTGAGTTATGTAATTTATATTTTATAGTTGTTTAAGATGCTTTTGGGTAAGTAACCTATACATATTTAGTTTAATTTAACTAAGGATAATTTCCTATTCTTAATTATTAGTTTCCAGAGAGACTTTTTTTGAAAATAAGTAATTATTTTACCAAAAATAATATTTTAATCAAACACTTATTTAATAGGTTGTTCCAGCTGTTTGAGAACTTGATCATCATGAAATTTACTGAAATAATTTAAAAGAAAATCATTTGATAAGCTTCACTAAAAATTTTACTAAAACAAACTAAAAGGAACTTATAAAAGTATTGGTAAGTTTTCTTTTTATAGGCAAAATAAGTTTATTAAGTTAACTAATGAGTACAAGCTGGAGAGACTTATGCCCGATTAGAAGAGGTAAACCATTTACCATAGCTTATAGAAACTTCAGAAAATGCAAGAGTATATTAGATCACACAGACCACAATCATCACCAGTTTGTTCTGGTTATATATTATTTTCATGTACTTAAATAAATTTCTCATAAACTTTTTCAATCGCCCATTTAATATATTTAATGGTCTATATATATTTAATAGGCTAAGCTAATAACTTCTGTATGCAATTGGTGCGATTCCTATCATAATAGATACCGAGAGAAAAGACTGTATATGTGCATATCATTTATACTTAATAGTACTCTTAAAAAATTTACTGCATTCAAATATTTACGTAAATAATTAGTATTCATAGAATCGTATTCAACCAAGTAACCTTTATATATATATATAGATAGATAAATATAGATGTATTACTCGTATTTTAGTTAAATAAAATATACACTTTTTTAAATATATCTTTTTGTTTTACTAACTAATGAAATGAAAACGTTATAGTTTCTAAATTTAACTATAAACATCAATGAAGTAAAAATAATCGGTAATTAAAAGTGTCATTTTTTGTTTCAATATCTTGGCATGTTAGCAATTCTACTATACTATTATAATATTGAGTTGGGTACAACTTATACATTTTTAATACTAATGAAATTTTACTCATCCAAAAAAGTATAACATTTAACTTCATTGAAAAATAAATATCATTTTTTTAATTTTAATCATGAAATGTAATTATATGAGAATTATTATTTGCAATAGTACTAGTTTATAGAAATATCGTTTTCATATATTACTCCTTATTAAGATGATAAGACTAGACCAAATACCATGAAATATCAACTAAGTAGTATGATGCTGTATTTTTTTTATAAGCCAAAATATAAGTAGTATGATACCCTAGTTTTTCAGTTTAACTAAATAAAAAAATAAATTTAAATAATATTTTAATTCTATAAAATAGGATGTTTTGAATTTTAATTTTTTAAATTTTTTTCTTTAGTTTTTAAAATATTTAAAATTTATGTTATCAGATAATAATAACGTAACAATTTATTAACTTATCATATCATTAAT
>JAMLFT010012064.1:0-10604 GCA_026544285.1 Pachyrhizus erosus | reverse complement strand
GAATGACTCTAATAAAATAACTTGCTAAAAAATTAAAAGAAAGCAACTAATGCTACAAACTAACATAATATGATTTTTAACAATTTATATATATATATATATATATATCAAACATAGAGTAGAAAATTAAGTTTCATTGTTAAAATGAGATGAAGAAACAAACACTATCATAATTCAAAGGAAACCATATATATTATTAATTACACACAAACTATTTTTCTAAGTTTGAAGTTCACTTGTGAGTAAGCTGGAGGGACAAAACCCAATATAGAAACAAGGGAAATCTAATTATATTCTCAAACATTGAAATTGTTTTGTAAGGTTTGTAAAATTTTTCAACTATATTATAATAATGTTTACTATAAAAGAATTGTTTAAAATAATATAAAACCTAACAATTTTAATGTAATCAAAGTTAATTATTGGTATATTCATAAAGCATGTAAAATTCATTTTATTTAAATATCTATCATTTTTATTTATGGATTCCTATAACATGTAAAATTCGATGCTAAATTAACCTTTGAAATCATAGATGACCGGTTGATGATGCACTACCAGTATTAATAGTTAATTCAATGCTTTTCTTACTTTCTTTGAAATTGTCATAATATAAAAAAAAAATTGTTAAAGCTAGATGATATATCCACTTGCATAGTATCAAGACAAGGTAGGGGTACAAATACAGAGTTATCAAAGTAATATTATTTACCAATCATGTAATTGAATCCATACCTAACTTGAAGCCATGTGTTAGGATATATAACTTAGATTCAATACCTCTGATGATATTCTGATTATTCCAGCCGAGAGGTAATAAAAGCAATGTATTAACTACTAATATTGATAGTTACAACAACTTATCCTCTCTAATTGCAAAGATAAGTATAGCCTTGAATTTTACATGTTTTATAAAATTATAAATTAAAATAATTGACACTTTAAACAATTTATTTTACATGTTTAATATTATTTTAAAAAAATTATTTATATAATACACAGTAGATATAATAAATTTAAAAAATTATAACAAATTAAAAATACTTTTTTATGTTTGTAAATATAATAAGTAGATTTACCTTATAATGTTCTAATGTTGAGTTTTGTCTCACTAGGCTACTTGAACAATGTTTTTATTACCAATTTTCATGTTGGTCGTGTGTGCTTTTTATCCTCATAGGAGTAGGGCCAGGTTAGCAAGCAACAAAATAGCACAATGACTCTCTCCCTATCTATATGTAGTTATATTTTTTGGGTAGAGATCATAAGTATCTTCCATGAAAAACAATACTATTTAAAAAAGGTAAGATCATTATGAATGATAAAATTCTCCCTCTGAGTATTTAAAATAATTGCATTCCCAAGACTTGAATTCAAAAACACTTGTTAAACTAGAACGATCACATAATAGTTAATATTATATTAAATTGTGTATATATATACATATATTTATAAAATTTAATATAATACTTATATTACATATAAATATATAATATAAATACTATATTAAAATTTATAAATATACATACATACATGCAACAATGAGCACATGGATCAATTATCATGGTTTATTCTAATTTAAAAAGTGGTCTTGAGTTCAAAATTTGGATATACAATCGTTTTAAATACTCAGCAGGAGAATTTTACTACTCATAATAATCATACATAGTTTCAATAATATTGTCTCTCAAAGGATACATATGATTTCTACCAAACTGACTTAATACTAAGGTGAAATAAATAGTAGAAGACTTTGACAATTCATTAAATGTATTTTAACTATAAATTTATTGAATTTAATAGTATCTTTTATTTTAATAATTTATATCATTTAAAAAGTTAAAATAACAAATAGAATAAAATATTAAATTTGCTATAGTATAATTATGAAATGTTGTAACACAAAAAATTTCCACTACCATTTATTTTAGTATAATGCAGAGGTTTAAACCACGAGACTATTTATCATTCTTTTTTCTAAGTAAAATTATATTTTAATTCTTATTTAAATTAAATAAAAACTTAATTATCTTTTTCAATCCTATAAATATATAAAAGTTAATTTTCAATCCCATTTGTTTTATTTATGATGTTATGTATAAACCTTTTTCATCTATTGTGATTCCTATTAGTCTTCTTTTAAAAAAATGTTCATGTGACTCAATCTAGTATTAAAAAAACAAAATGGATGAGCCAAGATGAACATATATGTGTAAATATATATATTTAAAATGGGTACAAGGAATACCCCAACCTTTCTAGACTCTACCTAGTGTAACCACAATAATTTTTATGATTTCAATTTGTCAGGTGGCAATGCCTAGTGAAGCCGTGTGAGTTTCTCTTCATGGAAGCATCATAAATGAAAGGTTTAAAGACTACAGAAATAAGAAACAACACAACAAAGGGACTAAAAGAGAAAATTGTTACCTTTGCAAAGACAAAAGTGGTATTTAAACCTTTAAATTATTCAATAGAAAATGGAACTGATCAAGTCTTTGTAAAAAAAATGGATCAAAAAATACACTTCATCAATAATAGTAACAATAACCAACAAACCATATAATAGGACATATAAAATTCTAAAGTCTATCATGAAGTTCACAAAGTATAAAATTTCTAATGATACATGATTTAAAAGATTCATTTTGTAATCATATATACCTTGTTTATTAGCTGCCTCATTGCCAAGTTCAAATTTATTAGCACATTTTTCACCCGTTTTCATATAGGCTACGAGCCAGTCCCTAAGTGTAGTTAGAGTTCCCTGAAAACAAAAGAAAAATTATGTACACAAAATCCATTAATCATGACACCAATCAAGCATCTAGCCAATAAACACTTTGAAGTCAATTTTATTCAATGCAAGAGATAATAATGGGGCACCTAGATAAAAATATTCGTAGTACCACTCAGTCTATTCAAAACTTACAAGTAAACAGCATTCAACATAAAACATTATATAATTGAATCTTAATCATTAAACATAACACCCTAGTAGGAAAACAAATTATAAAAATAAAACCTCTACAACTGGTTTTGAGAAACATGTGTCAAATTGAAGTTGATATCATATACCTACCCTGGTTTGGATCTTGTAGTATATCTAGGGGTTTCATTACTTCAAAAGTAATGTTTGGAATCTACCCTATTTGAATACCTAACCTGGAATTTGATTCCCACTTCCAATATCCAACAACCATTGAGTTAGACTCACCATCATTCAATATCTTCTATCTCCATAAATCAAATTTAGATCCTCCTTCACCTAAACCTTTCCTCACTCCACACTCTTTCCTAACGCGCAGTGGCCTTGCCTAGTTCTGGAACTTGTTCGACTCGGAGAGCTCGACTAGTGGTTCCTCTCCAACCTCTTATCTTTGCATTAAGAAAAACACAAAGAGGAGAGGTGATATAATGGAAGAGAGAGCGAAACTTAAAGTTTGAAGAAAAGAAAAAAGATGGGGAAGACAGAGATTAGACAGGGATATTATCAGAGAAAATCTTTTTGCATTTCTAAGAGAATTATTACTTGCAATGTGCAAATAATAGCATACGAAAATCATGAAAAATACATTGAATGAGAACTTACATAAATTTTGACCAATATCTTCATCTTATCTTAGTAAGAAACTGGCAATACCTTAAGTTTTGACAACGAAAAACCATTGAAATTCATCTCTCTTCGTTAAATATATAGCATTAAATTATTGAGAATAGTCAAAGATGCCCAATACAACTCATTTAATTAATTTTTTTTATGACAATAAATGCATTAAATTTTATTTGATGACAAAAAATTCTTTTATTTAAAAAGAATAAAAATAATTTAAATAAAAAAAATGTTAAATTTATAAACAAAAATATAATTATGATATATTTAATGCATTAAAAAGTGTTTTCTTTTCTTTTAATGCATATTATTTCCCAATAATATATGTGAAGATTTTTAACTGGAAGAGTCTTTACTTTTACTCTTATTTATAAATAAATTTTATTATCACTCTTTTTTAAATAAAACTTAAATACATTTTTCCTTCCTAAAAATAACATGTTTTTGTTATTTTATCCCTACAAAAGCTTTTGTCTATAACTCTCTATAATGTTTAAACCATTTTAATTTTTGTCATCTCTTTTAGTCTCTAACAAAAACATAAAATGTAACATTGCCACGTGACAATAATTAATGAAATTGTGTAAATTCGTCCTCTAAGTGTTTAAAATAGTTGCATACATAGGAGTTGAACTCGAGATTTTATGTCAATCAATTCATACATTTGATGGTAATAAAATAGATTTATTAATTGTATTAAATAATATATGTTTATTAAATATTTAATGTTGTTAATAATATATAATATTTTTAATATCATTAACTACCTTTAATGTCATTTATTGAATATAATACATATACTAACTTTATTAAATATGATATAATATCTATATTTAAAATTTACTGTCAGAAATGCTGTTTTTATGTAGTTATTTAAATAAATATTTTTTTCTTATATAAAATAAAAACAAAATGATGTAAAAAAAAACCATCATTGAAATGCCAGTAAGGCTAGTTTGAACAAAGAGAAGAATCTTTTTATATGTAAGTATTAATTTAGTGCTCTTGAAACCTCAATAACACAAGTTAGGGGTTACAAGGACAAAAAGAATATTTTAAAAAGGCTAAAACAAAATAACAAGGATCAAAATTAAAACAAAAGAAAAAATTTTACGAGTACCATTTTTTTTAAAAAAAAGATAAATTTATAAGAATCAAAGAAAAAAAAAGCATTATATTACAAGGACAAAAGTGAAAACTAGCCTATTTGCATGAACAAAGAAGGTATTTACATTTTTGAAAAAAAATTAATTAATATTTTTTTTATTTAAATTAATTGTTAAAATAATTTAAAATTTCATTAAATACAATGGTAATATCATAAACACATATGAGTAACAATAACACTTTACATGATATATTCTATTCAGGTATTTCAGTGTTACATTTAATTCAAATGTTTATATAATACATTTATTAATTGTAGTAAATATAATATATCTTTATTAAATATTTAATGTCGTTGACAATATAAAATATTTTTAATATCATTAATTACCATTAATGTCATTTATTGAAAATAGTACATATACTAAATTTGTTAAATATGATATATTATTTGAACATAGTGATGTTCTGTTTATGAACTTTGAAAGGTTCCAAGAATTGACGCAACTTGATAAATTGATATGAATGATTTATAATTTATGTGATGAATGATTTAGCTAAAAATTATTGGAGATGTTGTGAATTGTTTGAAGCATGTAGTGGGTTAAAACTAATTGTTTCTGTCATTACAAAAAAGTTGCTGATTATAATTTAAATTGATGATATTTAATTATGTTTTTACTTCTTAATATCATGCTTTAAGTATTGTGTATGGGTTGGATTAAGTTGAGAATTAATATTACATGAAAAACTTAATGTCTCCCGCAAATCCTGCACTTTGTTCACTGTATAGGCACTACTGTTTGCAGTTTAAATTTAGACCAAATGATATCGAAAAATATGAAAATAGGTTGGAAAAGGTCTCTGTATGTATAAGGAGTCTTCTCAAAAAATTTGAGCGCAATCAGAGTTAAAATGGAAAAGTTATAAGCATTTTTCTAAAACATGTACATTCCTACACGGGAATCAATAATTTAGTGCAAATACAAGCTTTAAAATTATTAGTGAAAGGCTAAAATAACCAAGTGAAATATTTTGAGATTAATGAAGAGATTATAATGTGTTATAAGAAGGAATTTTATTTTTAATGATTAGGCTATATATTTAAAAGATAAGTTAGAAATATTTAATTAGAAAACATGAGTGGTTATAATGAAGATTAAGATACTAACTCATAAGATTGTGAGGTTGCATAAGATTTGAGAAACTAGTAAGGAGAGGATAGATGTTAATGATATGAAAGAAAATAGCAATTAAATAATAACTTTAATTCCTTAAATTTTAGGTTGTCGTGAATTTCAGTTAAAAGTATAATCTCACATAATAGTGAGATATAAGTGAGTTTTGAATGACTTGATAAAATTATTTGTCGAATGGTTGAACGTTTATTTGAGTTTATGGCGTGTCACAATGATGTAACCTCTTTTATAAAATTTTTTATACTATTGTCTAAATTGTAAGAATCTCTTCTGATTAGATAATTGTTTGATTCATATATTGTACATTGATCATTGATGATTTATGATTGATGAGAAATGTTCAACATGAGGATTGATGTGCGACAAGCCTCAATTATGCTGCAAAACATTTGAAAGGTCATAGAGTTTGGGTCTTTGAGTCTGAAATGTGATAATGACTTTGTACAGTTTGAACTCTTTGAACTTGGTTTGTGATTATGAGGTTGTAGAGCTTGTAGTCTTTGAGCCTAATTATGACAATGAAGCCATAGAGCCTGTGTTGCATGATTACTCAATAGTTATGCTTATCTATTGTGATATGAATCTCCCTCATCATATTGTGATAGACTGATGTGCCTTAAGGAGTTCATCGTGATGATACGAATTTAAATAAGGCTTGATCGTCATGGTGAAGTTTGGAAGTAGTTGTTGATTGCTACATGGAGCGACTAGTGTAACGTTGTTTAAGGAAATATAAATAAATGGGTTCACTACAATATGATATCTAAAAAATGTTCATAAACTTACAGAGTCCTAAAAGGTAATATAAAGTGCTAAGTTATGATACTTCATTGAGGTTAAAGGACTTATGTAGCTGGCTTAACGTCCTAGACGAATATGAAACACTTACATGGTTAGTCAAGAGTATCTTGACCCGAGTACCAAATAGAATATATCTTCCCAATTGTCACTCATAAAAAAGGAATGTCCATTCATCTAAGATCATTGTGATGTGAATGGTCAAAAGATATTAAGGGCATATTAATGATAGTAGTGGAGAATATTGGTTTGTTAGAGATGAGTAACTTGCGAGGATCACTATCTAGTAGTCAATACGCTTCGTGCAAGCACAAGTATTGTATGTTTTTCACCCATCGTTACCTAGCCCATCGCTAACGCTCAGCCTCGTCTTTTGATTTGACCTATTTCCCTCTTTCTCTATTTAGGATATAAAACATGTGTTTGAATTGGTGTAGATGGCTCATGAGTGGATGAATTACTAACTTCATACATTTTATTTTTTTTCATAGAGAAAGGTCACAAATGTACTTGTATGAAATGGAGAAGATGAAGTGGAAGCCTACAATTTGAGTCATTCATGCTAATGGCAATGACATTGAAGGAGTATTTTTCGAGAATGTCTCATGTATTTTGTTTTGGGATAAGTGTATTTATGAATTTATCACTACTTTGAGTTTTCTAATATCTTCTTGTAAACATATGGGTAGAGTATGATTCTATATTATGATGTATTCATATATTTAAGTTAACATAGTTGTGGTATTTTTATTTAGAAAGTTATGAAGGTATACTTGTACATGTTGTATTGGATTAATTCATTAATCGTTCTTGTTATTCTAATGAATAATTACCATTTTATGTTTTCAAATAATTTATTGTGAAATGTCATTTCGTATGTTGAGAAATGTTTTGTCAATGAATGTCTTTCAAACAAGAAGTTAGTGGGAAGAAGTTTACTTTTGGTGTTTTAGGTGTCAAAGTTATATAAAAATAATCTTTTTCATATTTTAGCAAGACATTTTTAACAACATATGATTTCATTTTGTAAAATAAATTAATAATAAGAAAATTTCTTATAGTAACAATGGGTGTTACAATTTTATTCTAGTCTATCATAATATTTTGTATATCCTTTTAATGCAAATACAGTGTGGATTTTGTTTCTTGTTGAGATGTCATTCCATTCCAACTTCACAAAAATATTAAATTATAAAAATGTTTTAATCTATTATATAACTTCTATTTATAATATTTAGAGAAATCAACAATTGATTATAAACATTATTTAAACATATATTGTAATAGGAGTTCAAATTAAAAGCAAATAAATAAATAAAAATAGTCAAGTTTTTTTCTTTTGTTATTAATATATATGGGTGTATTTGAGTAATAGAAAATTGAATAATAGATTAACAATGTTTGCAAATTAAAGCTTGTAAATAGCAAATGTAGTTATAAAAACATTGTTTAAGTAGGCAAGTGGGACAAAATCCAACATTAAAACAATATAGGAGAAATCTATGTATATTCATAAACATTGATATTATTTCTTAAGTTTTTTTTTTCTAATTTTCTAAATTTATTATATATATTGGACATTGTTACATAATTATTTAAAATAATATAGAACTTGTAAAATTAATGTAATAAAAAATAATTTTTGGTATATATATTCATAAAGCATGTAAAATTCAAGGCTAAACTAACCATTGAAATGAAAAAGAATTAGTTCTTGCACTATCCATATTATTTGTTAATTCATTTATTTTATTACTTTATTTAGAATTATCATAATGTACAAATAAATGTATTGAATCTAGAAGATATATCTCCACGCATAGTCTCAAGCAAGGAAGGGGTTAAATTACAAATTTATTAAATTAGTGTTATTTACGAATTTTATAATTGAACCCTAATTTGCTTGAGATAAAGTATCAAGATATACCATTTAGATTCAATACTTGTTATTATATTATTATTTCTAAAGAAAGTATATAAATAATTGATTAACTACTAATATTGATAGTGACAACAATTGATTCTTTATGATTTCAAAAGTTAGTTTAGCCTTAAATTTTACATGTTTTACAAATTCATCAATTAAAATAATAGATAATTTAATTTACTTTACAAGTTTTAAAAATACATTTCAATAATTATGTTTAAATAAGTTAAATTTGATAGATTTTATATTATTTTAAACAATTCTTTTATTGTAAATAATAGATCTAATAAATTTAGAAAATTTAAAAATATAAAAAATATAATTTTGATGTTTGTGAATATAAGTAGATTTTACCAATATCATTCTAATATTAGGTTTTGTCTCATTGGACAACTTGAATAATTTTTTTAATACCAAACTTCATTTTTATTTTGTAAGCATCACTTTTCCACCCTTATCCTATTTCATTAGTCGAGTTTATTTTTTAGTTTGAGGGGGAAAAACTCGATTTGGAAGCAACCGAATAATATAA
The DNA here is from genome assembly GCA_026544285.1 of Pachyrhizus erosus. Classification (NCBI taxonomy): domain Eukaryota; kingdom Viridiplantae; phylum Streptophyta; class Magnoliopsida; order Fabales; family Fabaceae; genus Pachyrhizus; species Pachyrhizus erosus. Next base: position 1,428 of record JAMLFT010012064.1, on the reverse strand, counting down.
TGTCTCTCTCTTTATATATATATATATATATATGCATTTATATTTTTTTGGTAGATATCATAGTATCTTTACTTAGAGACAATACTAGTTGAGCTAGGTAACATTATTTAGTGTAACAAAATTTTCTTTTTGAGTATTTAAAACTATTACATTTTCAAGATTAGAACTCAAGACCACTTGTTAAACTGGAACACAATCATACTGTAGTCAATTCACATGCTATATTATACACACAAATTAACTTTTGACGTAACTAATTTTTTGGTCCTTATAAAATAAGATGATAATGTAATATAATATAAAAACTATATTTGAATTTTATAAATACACACATAAACCAATAAATACATGTATTAATAGTTGTAATATTTTTCAACTTAATAATTGATCTTCTGACTAAATTCTAAATATTCAATTGTTTTAAATACTCAATGAGAAACTTTAAGAATGCCTCTGGTAGAAGATAGATATGGTTTGTACCAAGAAAATATAAATATATATAAACAGGTACATTTTCTAATCTTATTACTTCCTAACATTACTCTTCCATCATGATAAGAATTATATTGAACTAACGAAATGGGATAAGGGGTAGGATAAGGCTATTATGTCATATTAACGTAAAACTAACTAATTAAACTAAAATAGATAGATATCTGACCCTATTCAATCCTATCATATACTGGCCACCGAAATTGGATTTATACTAAAGAGAAATAAATATAGTAAAAAACTTTTGCACTTCCATCATGTATCCTAACTATAATCATAATCAAATTTACATTTTTATCTTTTTTAAAATTTTAAATAATTTATAAACTTGAAAAATAATATAAATAGAAAATTGTTACATTTGATAAAATATAATTAAGATACATTTATTATACTGTAAAAGTTTTCTACTACCATTTACTTCACCATACAACGATATATCTTATAGATTCAAAACCTATTATTATATTATGTTATTACCAAATAAAGTAATATAAACAATTGGTTAACTGTTAATATTAATAGTGGCAACAATTGATCCACATTGATATCGCGAGTAAGTTTAGCCTTAAATTTACATGTTTTATGAATCCATAAATTTAATTTTACATGAATTAAAAACTTATTTTAATAATTATGTTTAAATAAATTAAACTTACTAGATTTTATATTATTTTAAACAATTTTTTATAGTACACAATAGATATAATAAATTAAGCAAAACTATAAAAAAAAAGTAAAAATTAATTTTATTGTTTATGAATATAAGTAAATTTCTTCTACATTGTTCTATTGTTTATTTTTGTCAAACCAAGCTACTTCAACAATACTTTTATCAACAAATCTCATTTCTATTTTATAAGCAAAAATATTCACTCCTTATCCTATGTTGTTATTCAACTCTATCTTTTATCTTGAGGGTAGAGCAGGCTAGGA
>JAMLFT010012063.1:0-10665 GCA_026544285.1 Pachyrhizus erosus | reverse complement strand
TAACTAATTTATATTTTTTTAGAAAATTAATTAATTTAGTCAATAATATTAAATTTATTAATAATTTATATTATTTTTTAAAATTATTGAAACTTACTATTTTACTCTTTCATTTAATTATTTTTTACTTAATTAATTAATATGTGCTAATTATTTTCTTCAATTTTCATAATAGAAAGAATGAATTTATATTACTAATTTATAACATTTATTGTAAAATAACTAAAATATTTTAATAAAAAAACAATTGACGCAAGATATAGTTTTAAAAAACATATTTTATAAAAAGAAAAAAAATCTTATATTTAGAAACAAATATAGTACTACATAAGAATTTGGGTGCCTTAGTTTAGCAAGAGTCATTTTTCTCTTTTTACGAGTAGCAGTATAAGTTTTAATACATTCTATTATTAATTAAAATTTATTAAAAATTATAAAATTATGAAAGATACTCATTAAATAAGAAGTAAAAATTAATAAAATTATAATTTTAAATAAATTTAAGTTAATAATAGAGAGTATATTTAAAAAAAGTGTTAGAACTTAAATTATTGAAATTGGCTCGATTGATGATAAATTACGTTACTCAAAGCTCGTAAAATATGGCCTTAAATGAATCAGGCCAATTTGGCCAAATCCTATGACCTAAACAGGAGTTTAAAATTGTCAATATGAAAATTAGTAAGTTATTTAGTCCAATTTCTTTTAAAATCCATATAAGTTCAAATCAAAAAATAAATAAGCTAATTTTGATATGACTCATCAGTCCAACAAGTCAGGCTAGGACAATAAAAATTCAATCATAAGAAATTCATGCTGCAGGCTATAGCTATTTAACAACTATACCTTTTTGGTTCTAAGTTAGAACCAATAATGTTTAATACAGTTAATAGATAAAGTTTCTTAAACATATTATTAGAAGTTCGATTCTAGCTATTTGTATAGAGAAGATTTTGTTAGGAAAAACAAAACCTAGTTTCATGATCTATATGCTTCGAAAAGAATTAGTCTTTAACTGTGTATTGAAAAATATTCTCCATGAAAAAAAAAAGTCTTCAAAGAGTATATTGCTAATATTTATCTTTTTTAAAAAGTGAAGACGATAGGATATACACCTTGAAGGTTTCTGGACCCTACAAATGATAGATACCTTCAACTCCAGTTTTCGTTTCAAATCAGTTTTGAGTTTTAATTTATCCACACCACACAGGCTGGTCTGTTTTTGCTTATCATGTTGGTTAGCCAGTCAAAACTCCTAAGCCGCCTAGTCCGAGCCTTAATCTACAAACAACGTTACCTTCATTTCTATATTCTAAACAGAAAAGGGTTTGAACAGAAAATAGAAGTCATTGTGAGCGTGATTGCAGTACCATACCAGCTAAGCCATGTGCCAAGTTTCATTTCAGAAGCCAAATTAAACACAAGCGCATTTTTGTCCTGAACAATATACAACGTAGATGATAAAGCCAAAGTATGAGTTACAGATCAACATCATGGCTATTAAAATCAACAAAATTAATAAAATGATAGATAAATAAATACAAAATGGAAGGGCCCCACATCTGATATTTGCCACCTATGGAATAAGTTGATTGCCAACTGTCATTTCCCCCACAAAAGTTTGGTTCCCTTTTATATCCCTATGGTTCCCCACATAATTACCAGCAACACCTTGTGAATGAAGCGTATTAATCATATCAGTTAGACCTAACTCTTTTAAAATGTTTGTGTATTTACATTTTTACCCTTGCTTCATCTTTGACGTTAACGTGTCATTCTAGTTGCATGGCCCGACAGGAGGTGGCTATGAAGTCATTTGAGCAACGCAGTTTGGCTGGCATGAATGGGCAAGCGGTCATGCATGTAATTAGGTTGGAATTTGAAGGTTTGTTTGGTTCTAACTTGGAAGTTTGTATGGTGTGTGTGCTGTGTGTGCTGGATTGGTGAGTGTGTGCCTTCAGAGTAATATATACTTAATATTTATATATGTGTTGATTTGGAAGGACAAGTGGCTGCAACACTTGCATTGAGTTGGACTTTGAATGTTTGATTAACCAAGGTTAAGGACCAGAGAAAGAGATTTGGAACACACAAGATGGGTTATTGGAAGTCTAAGGTTCTTCCCAAGATCAAGAAGGTTTTTGAGAAGAATAGTACCAAGAAAGCTGCTGCTGCTGAGGCCAACAAGTCCTTTGATGAGTCCAAGGTTTGAGACCCTTCTCAACATTTTTTGTTTAAACCTTTTTCTATCTGTTGAAAATGAAACAAAAGTTTATGTGCTAGCTATATATGGTTAATTTGGTGCTTCGTTTGTAGGAGGAATACAATAAAGCCTTTGAAGAAAAGAAGACTGAACTTCAAACTAAAGTAGTTGAAATATATGAGGCTTCATCAACTGAAATCAAGGTGAAAACACAGTTACACACACACACAAAATACATATATGTCAAAATAAAAGAAATAAAGAAAAGAGCCAAACCAATATTGATTGACAAAGTCCTTGTTAAAAACTTTTGTCACCCCGCAGGGTTTGGTTAAAGAACGCAAGGAAGCTGGTTTAAAGAAGAACTCCACAGAAGTCCAAAAGTTCCTGGATGAGCTTGTTAAAATTGGTAAAGTATTTGTAGCCCTTTTATAAGTTTTATTTATTAGTTATTACCTGAAAGTTGCAACTAGGATCTCTATTATTTATAAAAGAATAATTCAACTGTATTTAACTGAGTGCCCCCCAATTAATTTCAGATTTCCCTGGATCAAAGGTAGCATCAGAAGCATCTTCTAAGTTTGGACCAGCCTTGGCTTCGGGCTCGGTTTTCTTTGTGTTTGAGAAGGTGTCGACTTTCATTGTTACAGAAGAGAAAGTTGAAGCCCCTCCTGAAGAAACTAAAACAGAAGAAGAAACAAGTAGTGTTGTCAAAGAGAGGGAGATAGTGGTTGAGGAGGAGAAAAAGGAAGAGGAGAAACCACAAGTAGAAGAGACAAGTTCTGAGAAAAAGGAGGAAGAACAACCAGCTGAACCTGCTGCTAAAGAGGAAGAGAAACCTGCTGAACCAGCTGCAGTAGTTGAGCAAGCAGGACCACCAAAGCCTTGACAATTCGTTCTGAATAGCAGCTATGTATAGCTGCTTCTTGAAGATGCAGCAGTTATACGTGTATTCTTAGTTTGCATATATACTCAAAATTGTCACATACCATTCCCTTATTCTTTTATTCCTGTGTAAAATTGGTTGTGTTGCTTAGTTTGATATTGTTGCAGATTTGGTGATTAATATGCATGTGAATGTTTTATGGTGAATCGTTTTGTAATATTCATTTCATTTTTCAGTCAAGGAGTTGTGACGTTAATTTGGTTCATGGAATCCGTCCCAGCTATCTGTTGTTTCATTTAGAAGTTGTCAGTTCCATTATGGAAGTCCCGTTTGGCAGGGTTTTACATTTATTTGTTGCTGTGTGTGGATTTACTATTGATTTATATACACTTTTTTTTTTCCGTTTAGCAAAATTTCGGAAGAGGGTTCACGTCCCAATCTAAAGTTGATAAAGCATTTTGACTGAAAAAGTAATTACAAAAATACTTACATTTATCATTTACTTCCCTCCAAATAAACGAGTGAGAAAAACGAGTGATAGAAATTATTGGGGTTTGAACTTGCATGTGAAATATAATATAAGACTTTGTCTTTTTCTTTTCGACCAATCCTTTGAACTTTTTATGCACACTAGTTAGACATACAGTAGACAATGATATGTGCATAAGTTTAGGAAAAGCTTAACAAATTTGAAACACAAAGAGAGGAGTGTGTTTTGTTTTTTAGAAACTCTTTTTTTAGATATAATCTTATTTGACACATGAATATTAAATATGAAATTAGAACATCAATTCACTACATTATGAAAGATTAACATTTTTCACTAAACTCAATCTTGCTGGCAGGAGGAGATATCTTTATATATAAATTAGTTTCTTAGAAGAAAACATATTTATTTCTGTTTTATTTTTTAAAACTAATATAAATTTTTATTTTTATTTTAAAAATTTTGAAAATATGTATTCATTTTCTATTTCTTGTTCTCAAAATACAACATCTTTGCTGTCATGATTCATAGATCCTTCGAATTTCATCATCCGTGCTTCGTTATTGTGATGGTTGGTATCCTTGCTACTGCTTCCTTGGAATATACACGTAAAGGATGTAATTGCAAAAACAAAAATGATTTTTGTACATTCAAAATGTTATTTAACATTTGATAAAGGAGATAAAAAAATAAAAAATATATATAAATATAATAAGTAATATAATGTAATAAAAAGAGAAAACTAAAGATAAATAAAGATGTTTATTAAGTGTTTGGAAATTATAATGTTTAAAAATCACTGCTCTTGTAAAAATATAACTTATGAGAGTGCTTTAAAATTTTTAAAACAGGAAATAAAAAATAATAGGGTATGTTTATTTTGAGAAAGTACTTTTTATTTTTATTTTTTACAAAAATATCACGTTATTTTTATTTTGTTTTTGTTTTTCAAATGTTTTAATAGAAAATAGTAAAAATAAAAAAAAATATTTTCATTATTTTTTCTATTTTATATTATGGACATGTTTTTTTTCAAATATTTCCTAAAATTCAAATAAACATATTTTCAATATTATTTTTAGTTTTCGTGAAAATGAAAATAAAAATAGAAATAACTCCGATTAACAGAAAGCACCTGTTTAGAAAAGTAAAATATAAATATGTAATGTAAAAACCAATATCATATCAAATTATGAATTAATATATACAGAGAAGTCTTAAAAGAAAACTTCGACATATTATCTTACTATACATATACGAAGTTTATTTAATATGTATTATTTATATAAAATATTTTTACATATAAATATTAAATAAAATTGATTACTTTACTTATTTTCATATTTATTAATGTGATGCGGCTAAAGATGACAGTGAGCATAATAGGTACGAGTAATAATATTTTTTTTTGGGTCACAAGTGCTAAAAAAAATGAAAAAAAGAAAGGTAGCAAAAAAGTTAATCTCTAAAAACAACTCATTGTGGATACTTCTAATTGGTTTGTTTATACATATTACTCATTTTTATTCTTTTTATTATAAGCACCTCTGAACATTTAATGAAACAATTTTCCATGAATGTTTGTAATGAGTATAAAAAAATACTTACATTATTATATTTTATTAATAATTTATTATTGAGTTATGATTATCTTATTATAAATTAATTATTTTATAAAATTAAAAAATAAATTATTATTATGTAAAATACTTTTATAATAACACAAAATATAATTAAATTATATTTTATTTAAAATGATTAAAATAGTCTATCTCACATAAATAACATAACATAAAAAATAGTAGTTAAAATAATAGAAGTTACATAATTAAAACAATAACTAATTTTGTTGATTATCACAATTAAAACATTTTTTAATATGTTTCACATGATTTGTTTGAAGTTGTTGATGGCATTCCTAATCACAAACTTCTTTCTCTTGCGAGTATGACTCAAGGACCGGATCAGGACCAATATTTATGTTAGTTGTCACAACAACATTGATGAGATGTTTATAAGAATGGTCAAAATTATTATTATATGTATGTCATTCATTTTTCACGATCATGTTATGCAATATGATGTATACATATAATATATGTTTGATGTATCCATCTTCCAAGCACGACAAGGTCGCATACAATTACAAATCGAGATTGAAACCCTCCAAACGCACACTCTACATCCTCTCTTGCTACTTCTTAATGTTGAGTAAACAATTTTTTTTATCACCTTGTGACCTTAGGATGATCTTCACAAATGTCATCCATTTTGGATAAATACCATATGCTAGATAATACCCAATGTTATATTGGATTTTATTCTATGTAAATTGTACTGTAAGGATTTCTCCCTCCATAATTTCATTACAGACAAGAGATTCCTTGAGCATGTTGATGTTGTTGTTTGAATCCAAAATCCCAAAAAATGCATGTCAAATCCATAAGTCTTGTGGTAGCATGACATTAAGCATGAGTATGGGCTTGACATCACCACATGATAAAATTGACCTTTCCATGTTACTAGACAATTTTTTTCATTCCTAATGCATACAGTCAATGCTACTTAACATACTTGGAAAATCATGTTGCTTGCCTATTTGTATTAGACATTGAATGTCAATATTGTTGAGTCTTCTTAAGTATTCAAATTCAAATGTATTGTAAACATCTCTTACAAACTTATCCAAGAATTTTAATGTTGTGGTTTCTCCAATTCAAACATAATCATTGACATTATTAGTAGGTGATCCATATGTTAATATGTGATAGTAGCAGTGCATTTCTACAATGGAGAAAGGTTCATCCTTTCAATTGCATCAACTCTTATATGAAAATACTCATCGTGATTGTCAAGGACTTGTACAATGTAAATGATGACATCCCTTTGCATTCCAAATCGTTGTCATAATTGTTCATTTGTACATACTGCATTATTGGAGAAGTCGTTATTGAACAATCAAACATGTCTTTTTTACAACTCCTTTCAATGTGTTATTGTTTACACTTACTTCTCATAACAATTTGTTTTTGTAGTTGTTTTTCCATCATCAACCTCATGTATTCTTCTTTATACTCATCATTTAGCAAATCTTCAACAACCTCATCTTCATGAGATAAATTACTGAAGTCCATCTTAAGCAACATTAAAGTGTTATAATTTTTCAAAAATTTGATATTAATTGACACAATTGAGATATGTGAATATCTATGTACAAGTAAACAATATAGAGACTTACAATATAACGACTAGTTTTACCAATAACTAGTTTTACCATTAGTTTGAACAACAAATACTTTGTTACAATGACTACATTGAACAACAACTAGTTTGATATTACAAAAAATAAAGACAAAAAACCATAAATAATTAATAAAATTACAAAATAAAAATTACATATTTTGCAATGTTGAAACTTTTGATTTCATTATCTTTTCTATAGAAGTGAGATCAATAAAATCAAAAGAAATTTATTTTGCTTTTGCTTTTACCTTTCTCTTTGTTGCTTTTGTCCCCATTGAATGATCCATGGTAGGTGTTGTTGGCTTGTAATTTGATGACATGTCCAAATTAGAAGAGGATGAGTGAGTATGCTCTAAAAGTAGAAATATTTGTTCTCTTACTAGATTCTTCAAATTATGCGAATCATTTAGGTTCCTTCCTCACTACATGACATGCATTCTATAATTTGAAATTTTTATTTTTATCTTGCAAATAATTGCATGTGCATCTCGCATGAGGTCAAGTTCAAAGTTACCACTCTTCTTTCTTTGATTGATTTGTTTGTAGCATGCTGAAATTTTTTTACAAATTATTGTCATCATTATTTTAGTTGTGACACTTCCTCCCTTTCAAATGTTGCTTACAGTGATTATTATATTTTTTTTTTATAATTTTTGACAAAAAAAAAACTATCTTTTTTTTTACCTTAAAAATTGCATTTTTTGAAACATTTAGTCATTAAACAGTGAGACATTTATCTTCCTTTATAGTGAAACATGATCTCATATGTTTTAGATGGTTCATTTTCTTCTCCTCCTTCTTCATTGACCATAACATTATCCAACTCAACTTGGGTGAAAAATGGTGAAATTTGATATTCTGATGCAAAGTCAAATGGTGTGTCATACTCTCTTTCATTACATTAGTCACCACTAATACCCATTGAAAATCTTTAATCCATAGAAGGATTAATTGGTGATGATTGAAATAGAGAAAATTGATATGAAAATAAAAGAGTACGAAATTGAAAATTTTTCATATTTAGATTATTTTATGTGTTTGGTAAATTTAGAAAATTTTAAAAATTTGGATTTGTGAGAATTTGATAATTTGACAAGAAACTAAACTACATATTTATATGGAAAGAATTTTGGTTTAGATCTATTGAATAAAAACAAATCAAAGAAGTTGAAAATTTTTTTGAGTTAGAATGGGAGAAATTTAAAAGATTAGTTGTGAAAAAAGAAAAAAAATTTGAAGTACCCATATTTATATACAACGATTTCAAAAAAGTATAATTACAAAAAAAAAAAAAATTGGTACATAGAAAGCTGCCGCTAACAAAAAAAAGTAGTGGTTGAATAATGTCCTTTCTCTTAGTTTATAATATTTTTTTAAAAAAATTAAAGTCTAAAGCATCGATGATTGCTATACTAAATTTTGTACAATCTTGTAATGGCACATTGCTAGCCAAGCAATTGCTTCCAATGAAAAGTTGACGAAGAGGCAACTAAAAAAGTTGCTCTAACAAAAACCAATGGCGATCTTGTCTACCAGCAGCTAGACTCTGAACCTCGTAGGGACCTCATGAATAACAAAAATCAATACACCCATTTTTGCAAGCACATTTGCATAGTGGTTACCCTCCCAAAGAGTATGTGAGACAGTGAGAGGGCACAGCTTCATTCCCAGTTCAAGAAGAAGCTTTTGATAAGTGTCAAATTATTAGCAAAAACATGGTAAGGGGAGAATATTCTCATACTCGTCCATACTTATATAGATATTTGTTGAGTCAGTATTCAAAAAATTTATATATATATATATTTGCAATTATTTATGGAATTTTTTTAAAATATAAAATTTAAATAAAATATATATATATTTATACTAAAAATAATTTTATAACATATATTTATACTAAAAATAAATTTTGAAATGAATGTTATATTAAAAATAAATTAGAATATTTTACTTTACATTAACAGCATTTAAGTCATTTTATAGTGTGAATACTCATTGGTATAACTACTTTATTATTTGTTTTTACTCTGTTAATAAGTGATCAATATGTTATAGCTCTAAATAAAAATGCACTTAAAATTCTTAATTAAAATTTTGATTTCAAATTTTATGAATAAAAAAATGTGATTAAAAAATTCTATTAAAGATAGTTAATCAATATCATAGTGATATACAAAAACCTTTATTAATAAGATAATTTCTATTTAATTATCTATTTTCAATCTATAATAAATCCTACCCATTAGTATCCAAGTATATTAGTTTTTTTTTAATCCTTAAATGTGGCTACAAAGTAAATTCTTATTGATATATCAAGATAAGAAATATTTTTATATTTACAATATATATAAATTTGAATATCAAGTACGAAATTATATGAGAATATAGACCATTTTCAATTTAATATAATTACAAAAACATATAAAAATGTTATTTGTATCTTATACTACGAAAAAAAAAAGTAATATATATCATAATGCATTGTGAAATTAAACGTTTAAACTAATTAGTTCTAATTTATGTTATTTTTTATTTTTAAATTTATATTATATTTAAATTAATAAATACTGAAAATTTGGTATTTTCACATTTTATTTGTTATTATCACTTTATGAATTTTTTTACTTCATTTTTATGATATTTAAATTATTTATTTTTACAAAATTTTAACATAAGTGTGATGTTTTGAATATAATATATTATGATTACAAATTCGTTCAATATAATTAAAATATTATTTATTAATTTATTGTCATGAATTAATTACATTAATAAAATATTTATTATGAATTACATCAGTCATAATAGTAAAAATAATAATGTAATTTAATAAAGGCCAAAAATGTAATCAAATGATATAGAATGTTAAAATTTGAATTAATAAGAAAAATAAAAAAAATATTTTATATTAAAAAGTTTCTTATTTCGTGTTAATACGTGCCATGGTTCACGTTAATATATTTGTATTTGATTAAAAAGAATAATTTTTATTATAAAATTTTGAATAATTTACTCATTACTTATCTGTCATTAAAATCTATTTTTACTTATCTTGTATAAGATTTATATTTTGAGTGTAATTCTAAATATAAATTAATTTAATTTTAAGAATCATTTTCTTAAAATTAAGTAATTTATATTTAAGAATCAATTTGAATACATTAAACACAATCATTTGTTCATTAATATATGTCCTTGATTTTTGTCAATAAAAAAAATACAGTCATATGTTGCGATATAAATGAGTTAAGTTATTTGTAAATTATTTAAATTTAACTAATTAAAGATTTAATTAAGATCATTTACTTAATTAAATAAATAAAAATAAGCTTGAAATTAAGCTTAATTATTTAAATGATTGAAATTAATAATTTTTAAATAACTCATTTATATATATGTACAAACATTCACACATATAAAAAGAAATTAAGATTTGTTAACATACACCAACTTGTTTTTAAGATGAAATACATTAACAAATTATTAACAGAATATTTTCTTAAAACCTATTATATACATATAGTTTACCAAAGTACATCATCTAAAAGACAAGTATATTTTAACACATACTTTTAGAATTTGTTAGCATGCACCAATTATTTTTTTAATTGGACTACATTACTAAGTTACAATTAGGGATTATCTTAAAATATATTAGTTTAGAAACATTCCCCAAACAAATGAGGGGATATTAACAAATTATATATATATATATATAATAAAATTAAGCACAAGTATTAAAGATAGTATTTAATTGATTTTATTAATATAATATTTTTATAAATATTTAAATAATGTGATATGTTTCTTATATAGTATTTATTATTGTTTTATTAACTATAATAT
>JAMLFT010012062.1:0-10665 GCA_026544285.1 Pachyrhizus erosus | reverse complement strand
TTATATATATTTATTAATTTCATTTATAACTAATGTCTTTCAATTCATTCATTATATTAGTTACTTTATTTATATGTTTATTAATTATATTAATTAATTTAATTATACATCTTAAAATAATATATCTACCTTAATCTAAAATATTCTTGTTTTTTCTTTTTAAACTACATCTATAAATATATAAATCCATATATATTTATAAATTATTCTTATTAGAACAAGGATAATAATAACATTTTACTGCATTTACTACAAAATACCACAAATATTTCCTATTAAATATGTTATTAAGGAATTACGTGAAATGATAATTGTTTAGAAGTTTATTACCTAGATTAAATGATAATGTAATATATATTAATTTAATGCATTATACAAATTTTGATAAAGCATAATTAAAAGGTTTAACAAATATTTATTGAATTATATTTAAAAAGTATTTTAATAAATATTTATTAAACCTTTTAATAGTTATATTTTACAATAAAGAATTTATTGACTAATAAAAATAATAGAAGATAATTAAAATTATTTATTTTCAATATAATTATAAATTAAATTTTACAATGTTATTTTGTTGAAGCAAAAAAGTTTTATAGAAAAATTAAATTATATAACAAAAGTCAGAATAAGAAATTAGTTTTAACTAAAATAATTCACTTTTTTGTTTCTATTAAAACCAACTCTTTATGAAATTTATTAATTTACAATCCCATAAAAATACTAAAAACATAATTAAGTCAACAATGAAAATAATAAAAATTTAAAAAGAAATATTATTAAATATTAAATATTACATTCAATTGTGTTAAATTTGATATGATTTTAAAATGTTTAATGTTGAAGGAGAAATTTTTAAAATTTTGAAAGACAAAATACAATATATTAAAAAAATACAATGTATATTCTTATTTTGAGTAAAATAATTAAATACTTAAAAACTCTTCTTTTATGTATATTAAGAAGTATTTCATAAATTTATATTTATAAAATTTTGATGATTAACATATTTTTGATAAATAATGTATTTTTAAAATTTAAAATTTAAATATTTTAATTATATTTATATTTTTTTATTCAAATATTTTATTTATTAATTAAAATAGTTTTTAATAATATCCAATGAAGATATATATTATCTATAATAAATGCATTATATTTTTGGAATACCAATTATACCCCTATTTTGAGCAAAAAATGAAATATTCCAAAACTTTATTTTCAAGTATATATAAAGATATGTGAAGAGATCAAATTGTAATAGTTAACTAATTTTAATCATGAAAGTTCAAGAGAATGAATGATGAGATGAAAAATAACTAATCTTATAATTACTCTTATGTTGTGTTTGAATGATAAATTTTAAAAGAATGATTCATTTTTTTACAAAATTTTTAATGATTTCTGGTGAAATATATTATGAATTTAAAAAGAAAATGAAATCTAGATATTTGTGAAAATATTTTCATTACTCTCTCTATCTTATTTTAATTGTCATGTAAGAGGAAAATTGTTTCAAAATAATTATTATTTTAATTTTTTAATATAATATTAATTATTTTTATTTATACTCTTAATATATTTTTTAATATTATTATTTTATTTTATCAGTAAAATCAATTAAAACTAAGGTTAATTTAATAAAATTGTTACTATTTTTTTATCTATTAAATGAGTTTTTTTTACTTTGTATAAAATACCTAAGACTATAATTAAAATGGAAGAGAAGGAGGATTTAAAATTGTAAAATTTCAAATTCTATTGTAAAAGTAAGAATTTGAATTTTTTTGTGTACCACTTTTTCTCTCTATTGTGTCTTTCTCTTCTCTTCCTCTCTCTCTACCCTCTCTTCTCCTCTCTTTCCATCTTTCTCCTCATCTTACTCTTTCTTCTCCTATCTCTTTAACCTCTCTTTTCCTCTATTATTTTTTTTCTCTCTCCTATATCTACTCTCTTTTTCTATCTCTCTCCTCTCCTTATCCTCTCTCTCCTCTTTGTCTTTGTGTCTCCTCAATCTCTCATTTTTTACTCCTCTTTTTCTTTTTTTTTTCTCTCTATCAATATTGACATATTTTTAATATTTATATTTTAATTATTAAATTATAAATATTATCTAAAATTAAAATTATTTTTAAACTAATAAATATTTATAAATTAGCTAATATTTATTTTGATAAAATTTAGTATTGAAATTTCAATTTCTAAAGATAAATCTTAAAATAAAAATTTACATATAATTAAAAAAATAAAACTAAGATATTTATATTAAAAATTTTCATATCTTACTAATGCATTCATACTTAAAAAAAAAAAAATTATGTACATTAACAAATATCACACAACAGCTTCGATTAAATACTGAATACCGGAAATATAAAGTGGTAAATTCCATGTAACTTTCAGTCCATCAGGTCCACTTTCGAACCACTATTGAGTATATAGGTTTGGATGACTTATGAACATGTTATTAGTTTTTATATCTCAATGGACAGTGGATAGTTGGATACTTTTCCTTGTAACCTGTGCATTTTAAGTATTTGATGAAAGGTGGGGTTTCCACTTCAGGTTAACACATCATATTCCAACTTATTTTTAACATTTCTGGTAAAGTTCAGCCTAGGTTGAAATCTACTTTCACTATTAACTATTATTTACAGATCGGTTTGGATGACTTGAGAACATGTTTGAATCTTTATGACTCGATGGATATATACTTCCTTGTTACCCTTGCATTTCATGCACTTGCTCTCTGCCTTGTTCTGCAAACAAAGTGTTTGCATTTTCTTCTACGCTCTATGGTTTTGGCAATGATTGAATAGCGGTTTTACTTTTGGGAAATGTCTGAGTAGTTGAGTTTGTCCTGATAGTGTGTTTTATGTGCATTTCCTCTTGGCTAACTGAATTGGCATGATGTACATGAGACAAGATGTTTAGCATTTTAATTTCTCTTGATGCACTTGGTATTTTGTTATGCTATATAACATAGATGGCTTAATATATTGGCTTGGAATGGGGGTCAATTCCTTAAGAATTCAACTGAAAAGGATTTAAACATACCTGTTGAATTTTGGGGGCGGGGGGGCGGGGAGAGGAAGAGAGAAATAGAGATATGGTAGAATTTCTTAAGTGAAATTATTTGATTGCACAGTGCTTAGATTATGCACAACATCTATATATACAGACTCTTAATAGACTATTTCCTAGGCAAAAGGTGAATGAGTGCTACTTACTAAATGCCTAACTCCTATAGAGACTCAATGTGATGCATTGATATTTGATACACTTCCAAACTTAGCACTCACAAAATATCAGATAAAAGGTGAAACAGTATACTGTACTATTGAAGTATAATAATGACAGAAAACAATAAATGGATGATCCTCCGGAAAAAAGAGGATTTACCCCCAATTCACACAGAGGCATTTCTCTGTTGCAACAAATCTAACAGAATTCATCCTGACCTACTCAGTCCTGGCAGATTTTCCCCCTTATATCCCTTCTTTCCTGTGTGTCTATTTGACTAATCAAATTTCCTCATCTCCCTTGTGCTCCTTCTCCTCTCCTTTGGACCACCAAAACACCCCTTACACTTCGCCAAACTAGTGATGTTTAGGCCAACCAGCTAATTGGGCTTAACACTTGAAACTTTGTGGTTGTTAACATGTGCTGTATGAACTGCATGTTTGGTTTTCCGTTTGGGATGCTCTAAACTCAGTTTGAAGATTAAACTCAATTTCATGATATATTTGATTATTCTCAAAAATATATTTACATATTAAAATTTTGCTTGAAAATTTAGTTTTGTAGAAAAAATCTTGATTGTTTTTACAAACTCAATTTGTAAATTTATATTTAACCTAAACTTAAATTTGCAAACTTTAATATAAAGATACACTTATACTTCCTCTTAATTTGGTCATATCTTAAATACTAGGCAGGTGAGTTTGTTTTATATGGATATAACAGATGCCAGTGGTCACATATTTGTAAACTCGTTAAAATTTCGTAAGTTATCTCATTACATCTCGTGATTTAACTCTTGCTATAGAGACAAGTAAACATAGCTAATGCTTCATGGTGAAACAAGGCAAATTGTCTTAATGGTGTGGATTTTTATGTTGGTCTACAAGCAATCCACATGTACTTTCCCTACAGCTGAAAGATTGGTTATTTGACTGGTGAAACAAAGGCACCAGCCAAGTCTATCCTCCATTATGCTGTTCAGGTTGTTGAACTCTACATGAGTATGGCATGGTTAATAAACTATATGGATGAAGACATCAGCTCCAACTACACATGCTATCAATGCCAAAGGTCGTTTGGACGACAATGCTAATCAGATGCACTTGGATATGGTTAAGAAGTCTTAAATCTTTGAACTAATCCTGAAGAACATAGAAATCTGACAAGGAGATGGCATGAAGTATTTAAATACCGAAAGATGCCAAACATTACAATAAGATAGTCAGAGAAGGAAAATTCTTCAAAATTCATGGTCCAGACGAGTGCTAAGATAGAGACATTTAGTGGCGATTTATAACAAGATTTATCTTTTAGGAATTATGAAGTAACATAGGAGTTCTCTTATACCTTTTTAATTATTTGTTTTTCCTTCAGTAAAATATAAAATTATAAATTATGAAATTAAAGTATCGCTTATAATTAATCTCAGACATCAAGGAGGGGTTTGCTCGTTCCATTTTTCTATCCTTGGTTCCTTAAGACTTTTGTGCAACAATAATCAATTTTAATAAGTTTTTTGCATTACAATTATAAATCAATCAATAATTACTTAATTTAAATTTTTCTCAGAACCTTTTACCTTATTGGCTATCACAAAAACCAGTTGTCTTGAAGTAAAAAATCTTCAAGATAAAACACAACAAAGTCCAGCCATTCTAATTGATACATGTGCAGTACACTGACCATAAGAGAATTGCCAAAGCAGAAGCCATAGAAGCCATGGCATAATACCCACAAAACCTAGAAAATCTAGACTTATTGAATGCCACAAGTGCATTGGTTGCACCTGAGAATGCAAAGATTATGCATATTATGAAGGCATGGAAGGTTCTTGGACGACCCTTGAAGACTATGGTGGGAACTGGATTGTTGTCTATGTACTCATAAGGAAGCTGAAGGAGGATGGTGATCACTGTAAAGCATAGCCCCAAGACACACTCTAGAAGGGTGTATTGGGGAATTGAGGCAAAACTGGTGTGATAAATGGTCTTCTCTTCGAAAGTCATTGTTGTCAAGAAAGAATTCTATTAAGTTTGAAGAGATCAATTAAGCCATTTTGGATGGGGTGGATATGATGAGGTAGTGTGTATATATACATACTTATCCCATTTAATTCATGGAAATTTGAGAGATACTTCTAGGAAACTTGTGGGAAGTTTTTGAAATACACCGTAGAAGAGGGTGAGTTTTGTGTCACTTTCACACGAAACTTCAAGGAAATGGTGCCAAAGAATAAAGAAAAGAAGTTAGGATAAGAAAGCTAAGATGGGGTCCAAAGTAAGGAGCATGAAGGAGTATCAACGACTTTTTGACATAGAGGAAGTTTCCTCTCTAATTACTACAATATAAATATAGGATGTGAATGTGATTATATTGTGAATTTGTGATTGTGACTGTGACCTCTCTTTTTGGTTAATGGGTGATGAAAAGATATCCCTGACTAGGTTCATCAAATAGGTAGGGGTCATCTATGTGATTGATCAATTCTATTGGGTACGTTAAAGTATTTTCTGAATCACCACCACTTGTGTATCTATCAACCTTTACCTATTCCATTTGTACTATAAAAGTGTACAAGTTGAGCC
The DNA here is from genome assembly GCA_026544285.1 of Pachyrhizus erosus. NCBI lineage: Eukaryota > Viridiplantae > Streptophyta > Magnoliopsida > Fabales > Fabaceae > Pachyrhizus > Pachyrhizus erosus. Next base: position 4,837 of record JAMLFT010012062.1, on the reverse strand, counting down.
CTGACCCGGGCGGGGTTCACGCTCTCACTTTTTTCTCTTCTTTTCCTTTTTTAAAGTAAAAGGAATATGAATAAGGAAAAGCAAGGTTGGACCTTTTACTTGGAGTTAATTTCTTAAAGTTGTGAAAATGGGTGGCAGTTACATTTGGATCAACATGTTGCGGGACAAGATATTTATTTTTAAATTGGGTTGGATCGGTTAACTTGATTATGTGCCAAAATATTTACAAGCCCGACCTGCTATCATTGTGAGTTCAACTTGAGTGAGTTAAATTTTAAATGGGATAGAACAAGTTGTTCTTATAATTGAGGAGTTACTTTTAACCAATCCAGTCCAACTTAAAACTAAGATGAGATGAGTTAGTTTGTAATAATTCAATTCATTTTGACACTTTAATTAGTTCACATTTAAAAAATATATATATATATATATATGAATTTATGATTTTAAACTTTTTAGACTAAAAATAAACTTGTTGCTTATAGATGAAATGTCTAAAGTCAAGACTATCCAAATCATTAACTAATTTTTTAAATTTTGTTTAACCCAAATCTTAAATTTAGTCCAGTTTAATAAGTATAAATTGAAATAATAAATAAAATTATTTTTTAAAAAATAATTGAATAAATGATCTGACTTCTCCTATTGTAAAAAAACTAATTACACAGTTTGAAATTACGATGTATCTATTGTTCCGATCAATTTGTTTGTAACATATATTCAAGTTTTTAATTTATAGACTAGTCAAGTTTAGATCAGTTAAATTTCCAGACCAAGTTTGATTGAGCCTAGATTCAATTAGATTCATACTTCAAACTCAGTTCATCATTTTTAATTGGCTAAAGGTCGAATCCGAATCTATTAAACTTGACTCATTTTAATATTTTTTATTATTTATAAAAATTAAATTAAAATTTTAAAAAAATTATAATAACTTACACACTATTTAATGGTGACTTGTACCACACATTTTTAATATATCTATTACCTATAATTACTGAGAAAAAGTCATATATTCTCGAACTCGTTCAGAGGATAAATAGTACGAATATGATTCATCGGTTCCATTGGATGTGGTTTTTTGTATTCAACACTCATTAGCATTACTTTTTAATCACTGTCATTCGTATAGCTTTATGTAAGGACTTGCTAGGCAACTTCGTAAAACACCCTTAAAAGATAATTGTCATATCCTACGATATAAACCAGACAGGGCAAACCAAAGTATCCACCTTATATTAATTTCTTTATTTAGTTTTCCTTACCACTACTTTTGTTTGAATGCAAATAAATAAAAAGGAAATGAAAAAGAGAAAGATAAGTTTCGAATATCAAATTTTCATTATTTATTAGAGGGAAGGACAATAAACTATGAAGGAAGGAATTTTTTTTGTACCATGTATAAATTCATTTCTCTCCTAATGAGCCATGAATGTGGGAGAAAGAAGTGTTGCATTTATATTTTCTTTATGTTTACTTTTAAAAAAAAAATAAACATTAAAATAATATTAGTGAGCTGGTGGTTCGACATTGCCATATCTAGTTACCACCATATCTTTTTTTTTTAATAAAGGTAAGGGTGACAATTTCTTTGAGGACAAAGTAAAATTGTTGCATTTCTATGATTGCTCAATTCTATTATTGAGCAATTGAGCGTGTTGTGAATATTCTTTTAATCACTGGTACTAAATAGTTAATTAATTGATTTCATACGTTTATCAGTACTCATTAGTCTACTAAAGACTTCCGCAATTGCTTGGAAATTTATGAGGCATGGAAAAAGAACAAGCTCACTAAACTTGGCTCTTCTTGAATGTTCCTTACCTCATTATAAAACAGAAAACTTCATTACACTTAAAAAAGCAAAAAACCGCATTGTCATTGACAATAGGGAGCACTGAGAGAATTTGACATTAGTGTTCTCCTTTGGTTGTTTTTCATGTCTTCTAAGCATCCCTTTTTCCGCAGAATAATTTATGCTTGGAGAAGCATAGCCATTCCAAGATCTCAGAATGAGGGTAACCTCCCTCTATTCTCACCCAGCACTGTAACCAGAATCAGGTCCTTAACTTTAACACTGCCTCAGAACCATGGTTCTGATACCTTGCCATCGTACCATGTTAATGCAACTGAGATAGAAAAACAAGACTATCACCCCAATACTCCCAAGACTCCCTTAAATTTATTACCAAAAATTGTTCTTCTGATCTTTGCTGCTTTAGGGTATCAAACAATGTCTACTTCCCGAGACCAACCTTTTATTGGACCTGCTATAGTGATTGCTTTTGTAGCTTCACTCTCTATGGTGTTGGTATCAAACAATGATACCATCAAGCATTCCTACCAACGGCTTTCAGTTATTGTTGAGATAATTGCGTATCTCTCTTTTACACTCAGTTTCTTGCTAATGACAAAAGGTTTCTTCTCTGGAAATTTAACCTTGTGGATTATCATAGGAGGGTTGGCTATGGTTTTTATCATGGTAGCCCTCCGCATACGCTTTTCCACATGAAGCCTATCCGTAGGGGTCACAAAATCTTAGAACTGAGTAAATGATATATTGATCCATTGCGGTTCTAAATGTTTACTTGATGATATCATAGGTACAATTGTGTAGACATACCACAATTGTCCATAGTTAATATTATCAAATACCAACTACTACAACCGCAATTTGTATTTGATCAATTTAGTATCGGTTTACAAGGTGCAAGGGATGTTGTGACTTCTACTAGTTTAGCCATCATGTTGTGATGGCTTGTGTCACGTCCACATCTAAAACTACCTCTACTTTTTCCCCTTCTGTCCTAGTATATCAGAAAACATTGCAGTCTATTTGAGTCAATCTAGAATCCATATCACATATCGTTACACCATAAGTCAATAATCAGAAACCATATTTACTTCAATGTCTTTTACATAATAGCTATTAGCCAGAGTCTGTGTCGTGTTAAATGCAAATGGGCAAAACAGATCCTGTATCAATGTATGGTCTGTGAGCTCTTATTAACCTTTTATGGTTCACACCCCACAAGAAAGTAAAATAGCCTATATATTCCGCTTTCTTGAAGTCTTGCAGATAACACAACTATTTATGTCTAGTCAAAATGGATCTTGTAGCTGTAACCTTCCAACAGCAACCGCAGCCTGGCTTCAAACATACAAGTAAGTGATGCAATCTTAACAATTTGTTTACCTTGATTGCATGTTCAAAATTTTTAAGAGAAAAAAGATTATGAATTGAAAATGTAAAATTTATACTGTAATTCAATCATAAATCATCATATATTAAAAGTTTATTGAGTTTTATAATAACTATTTTAAAAGTCATATCAATAAGAAATTGTGATTGAATAACAATTTAAAACTATTTTATACTGATAATGCGTTACCATTAAATACAAATTGTAATATCAGTTCACTGTGTATGTTAATTATTATGTTTGATTCAATGAATAAATTAGATTTTTTCATATCCTATGCTATAGTTAGTAGCTTAATCGTTATAAAAATTTGATAATTGTCTTGCAGGTTTTCGTCTAGCATAGTCCAGGTAATAATCAAGTAACTATCACTTACTAGGCAGATCTTCTTAATGGTATGCTGAATCTAAGAACGTGGCAACCTGTGAAGTATTTGAATTAAAAATATTGGCGAACACGACTCTGGAAGACAAATTTCCCTATCTGATGTGAGACATATTAAGTCACTATTTCAATTTGCTTAGTTGGAGTTTGAATAGAATAAACAAATTGGATTGAAATTTGAGGGACATATTACTCATAAGTCCGGAAAATTTTCATCCCATTTTAAAGTGTGCCTTATCCTTGTATTTGTAATCTAGTACAACTATGAACGTATTAGGATTATGCCTTATGTTTGTAAATATCAATAGTATCTATGGTAAGATGTTGGATGTAGCCAATTACTACGAAGATTTTGTGTTTTCATCTCTAAGCTTGTGTCATGTGAAATGCAAATCTTATATGTTCGAAGACTTATCAAAAAAGAAATTTATGGAATATCTTCAGAGATTAAATATCTGACCTGATAGGTATCTTTCAGCATTATTCTTAAATATATATTTTGTTTTGGTAAAATTCTCAAACAATTTGAGTGACAATTACTAATTTATTCCATTTCGTCTTTGGTATAATTATCGGCTTTGTTGGGTTTGAACTTTTCCTTTTTTCTTTGATTCTTTAGTCAGCTTCAATCGGATACTTATTATTATTATTATTATTATTATTATTGTTATGGTCATAAAGATTAACATTAAAGACTTCCTCGAATTACTCTGTCCCTCAGCATAAAGATAATGCCAAATAGGCCACTGTTAAAATAGGAGAAATTCTTAATTATTCATCATTTATATAAGAATAAATTATTAAGTAACGTTAGATTACCATTTAATTTATGATCTTTATTGATTTTTATATGATGTAATTAAATATTATTAATTGTTATCACTTAAATTAAAAATTTTAAATAAGTATCACATAAAAATTTAAATCTAGGACCACCTAATAAAAAAAACTTCTGCGAGATGATTTTTAATTACAAATTTTGAACTTTTTAAAAGTAAAACCATCATTCACTACTTATTTGTCCACGGTTAATTTGCAACAACAATGATGTCAATCATAGTAAGTGATAAAATTGGGAGACAGGAAGAATGGCAAACAATGTGACTGTAGGGATAGTGAAAGTGATAATAATAATAGAATAAATTTATAGTAAGATTTTCTTTAGATTTTTTGAATTGCATAAATATTTTTTTATATTTTTAATCATTATAATAATTTCTTTTATAAGAGGTATAATGTAATATAAAAAC
>JAMLFT010012061.1:0-10631 GCA_026544285.1 Pachyrhizus erosus | reverse complement strand
GAAAAAAATTTATATTAAAATATTAATGTAAACACACGTATAATTAAAATTAATAGATCATTTTAAATTAATATTCTATTAGATGGAACCGATGTCAATAATTGATTTAAATTATTTCTATAATTAAATTAATATTATATATTTAATTATATGTTTAACTATATTTTGATTATTCTCATTTTAAATTAAATGAGTTTATAAAATATATTTTATTTTAAATTATTTATAAAAATAATGACATCCTTAAATTACTTTTATTATATATATTTGTGCCTATTAAATTATTTTTGTACATTTCATCAATGACTAATGTTGATTGATTATTTTCTCAAATGATTAATAGTATTTAATTATTTTAATTATTTTACTATTAATGATAAAATTGTATAGAAAGTAAATATGATTTATAACCAAATCAAATATTTATATAACATTATTTAACAACACGTATATTTTAAACCTTAAAAGTTACTACAAATTTTATAAGTGTCATCCAAACATATTATTGGATTTATAAATTAATTTATAATTTTATAATATATATTTTATATTAAATTATTTATGAAAATGATTGTATTTTAAATCATTTTTATTACATATATTTGTGTTTACTAAATTACTTTTGTACATATTATTCATGGTTAATGTTGCTTGAATATTATTTTCTCATGTGATTAATGATAATTGATCATTTTATTGATTATGCTATTAATGATAAAATTGTGTAAAAAATAAATGTAATTTGCAATAGAATCAAATATGTACGAAGGATTATACAACGACACATGTATTTCAGACATTGAAAGGTACTACAAATTTAACGTGTGTGATCTAAACTGGATTTGGATTTGTAAATTTATTTATAATGATAATATTATAATTGATTAGATTTGGGTGAACTAAAAGTTTGAATGTTACTTTTTCAAATTTGTTCCGTACTTTTCTAAAATTTGCAGTAATTTTTCCAGTTGTCTCAGGCAACTTTTTTTTTTTATCTGTTACCACCTTTTGACAAATTAAGTTTCAGAATGCCACACTTTATCAATTATTTATCAAAATGTCACAACTTTTGTAAGCATGAGAATTCGAGTTCTCCAAGACCCACTTTTTATAAATGGTTTTCAAATTATATGGTTATCAAATTAGCTTTTAAAAATTATATAACAACTTTTTATATTTGTTATAATTATTTAATGACAAACTACATTTTAAAAATAAATTATAACATAAAAATGAAGATATGATAAATTTTTTATATATTTTTGAATTTTCAACGTACAAATTATAATAAAAAAAATTATTAATTTTAAAGTTGAATACATATTTTCTTGAATAATCAACAATTTGATAATAATTATAACTTTTTTTTGTATTATATTCTTTAAAATGTTATTTAGTCTTTATTAATTGAGAAAATATAAAATAAATATCATTTATTTTTTAAAAGAAAAATAAAATATTTTTTTAAGAAAAAGATTTAGAAGTTAAATTTGAGAGACTCGATTTCTTAACGGATATGACTAAAAATAAAATAAAATTACAGAATCACATTGAGAAGTCGGTTGTTGTGAAAAAGCCGACTTCTAATGGATGCCAAAAAGTGTGGTATTTTGACAAATGTTTGTGAAAGTGTGGCATAATGAAAATTAATGTACCAAAGTGTAGTATTTTGACAAATGTTTGTGAAAGTGTGGCATAATGAAAATTAATGTACCAAAGTGTTGTATTTTGACAAATGTTTGTGAAAGTGTGGCATAATGAAAATTAATGTACCAAAGTGTGGTATTTTGAAAAATGTTTGTGAAAGTGTGGCATAATAAAAATTAATGTACCAAAGTGTTGTATTTTGACAAATGTTTATGAAAGTGTGGCATAATGAAAATTAATGTACCAAAGTGTGGTATTTTGAAAAATGTTTGTGAAAGTGTGGCATAATGAAAATTAATGTACCAAAGTGTGGCACCTGAATACTAGGCACTGGCTAGCCGCACTGGCACAACAACACCATACCCAGTAGCTAGTTACATGCATCCCTTGTTTATCATTTATAATAAAATGGCAGAAAAAAATATAAGGTTAAATTTTTTTTTGATTTTTTATTTATTTTTTTAATTTAATCTTTTATCTTTTAAAAAAATTATTTTAGTTTTTCATATTTTTAAAATGATTCACAACAATCATTCTTTTAATTTAAAACTAACACTATTAATTAAAAATATTTTAGCTTCTTCTTTCTTTTAATTTTTCTTCCTCCTCTTTTTCTTCATCTTCAATTTTTTCTATCTTGTTTTTCTTTCCTTTGACGACACTAAAAGCGAGCAATTAATAGACGGCTCTTGCATGTTGTTGTTGGAATCATAGTTTAGCAACGATAGCATGACCTAGGTGGTGGTGATGGTGACGATGACAAGGCTGGAGTTTTTGTTGCTTGAACAAGAGTTGTTTTGGTCAAGGTCCAGTGGTGATGGCAAAGTGATTTCAAATGTTTTATTGAGTTTGTTGGAAAGTTTGAATTTATAACAATTGGAGGCAAGAGGGACGTTGCAATAGATGGTGCCTTTGATCTAGTAGCAACAATTGTTTTAAGTAGTTGCAAGACTAGAAGAGGTTGTAGTTGTGTGGCAACAAAACTTGGTGTTGATGGAGTTGCAACAAGGACACTTTAAGGCTTGGTGGTGGAGTGGGAGCTTAAGGTTTATGACGTTGTTAGTAGATAAAAACTTCATTCTACTCAGGAAGTATATTTCCTTAATTAGGTGAGTTAGATTAATTAGGTGGTGGGATCATACATGACGTTGTGCTAGCGATAACATCAGTTGATGTCTCTTTACGAATGGAAAAAACCTTAGTAGGAGAAAGACATAAGAGAAAAATTTGAAGATGAAGAAGGAGAAGAGAAAGAAGAACAAATAGGAGGAAGAAGTAGCTTAAATGTTTTTAGTTAACATTATAGTTTTGAAGTGATGAAAAGACCATTGTGAATCAATTTAAAACTATGAAGAATCAAAATAAACTTTTTAAAAGATAAAAGACTAAAATAAAAAGAAAATAAAAAACTAAAAATAAATTTTAGCTAAAATATAAATACACTTGACAATATTTGATCCTTATACATATGAATTAAAAAATGCTTAATCAACCACTATACCAACATCAATTTTATAATAAATATGTAACAAATGTAATATATATCTTACACTAATTTATTTATATAAATTCATGAGTTTCAACTAGTCAATGATCCACTAGTTGAATCACTAACCCATTATCTTGATCAAATATATATCATTAATCCAAGTTTTAAAATATTAAATATTGCATAACAATGACAATTATTATATCATTAAGAAATCTGATACATTAGTCATGCCTTTTTTATTTTAATTTTAATAAAATATATTTTTAACTTCTTTACCAATTAATCTAGCCTAATGTTAATAGAATCAAATAGGTCATCCATTCAGTCAAAATATTGAATCAATGATCGAATAGTAAACCATTAATCAAACATCATGAACCAGTATATATATTAAATTACAAAATTTTATATGCAGAATCCATATATATTAAAGTATTTGTAATACAATTTTAATATACTTAAGTACTCGCAATTCAATTATAATAAAATATTGCAGTATAATAACATTTTTTTTTTATCAAAATCTCGTTATGCTAGTTCTATTCTTCGTAGTGCTGTGATATATTTGTATTGAAGTTTTATGATATAGTAAGTTAAAACGTCAAATTTTTAAAAACAAAAAATGTTAAAATTTGAAAGCATTGAATTGAATTGAAATGATGTGCATCGAAAATTAAAAAGCGTGCAACCTTTGAAATCCGCTTGTCAATAAATTGGAAAACCACATGCATGAACTTTGAGAAATTACTGGAATTTCTATCAACACAGCCTCATTTCACTTCCAAACTTCTAAGAAAAAAAAATATATAAACACGATCCAGTCCAAGTCATTAAAATTGTTGAGTCATTAAAAAAAAAATGAGACCTTTATGCTTTAACTTGATTAGTATATCTTAATTTCCTACAGAGTGGATTAGTGTCATTTGCGCCTGATTCTTAAGAAACTTAAGATGCCATTTTCTTATGGTAGTAACTTATAAATTAATGGTATGCTGAAAATTGAAATTAAAAATTATAAATACAAATTCTAATTCTATATATACCTAAAACAAAAGTAGGGAGAAGAGACAGAGAAATATAAGTATGCATTGTAGAAAATATAATGTCATAAAAAAATGACATGTATTGATGGAATATATGATATATAATGTCCAAATATTATCTCTCAATTGAAATTGTGATCACAGAGAAGAAAAATATGAAAAATGAAAATGATTTAAAACCGTATCATTGATACATCTATTTGTACCGGCTTTACCCATTCTCGACCCCTTCATTTTAAAGTTTTCTAAGCTAATCTCTTGAATGATTACTTTTTTTATGTTATTATTATTCATTGAAGGTACATTTTCTATTACTAGTTTAAGTGATCGAATTAATTGGTTCGATTTTTCAAAAGGCAATAATTAATCTTGAAGTGAGTTTGGATATAAACACTAACATTATCGTAAATAGCTAATAAGAATTTAATTAAAATACAGTGATAGTATAAATATTTTTTATATTATCTAATAATAAAAAGTATATATAAAAAAATAATTAACTTTGTAATAATTATTTTAAAAATCGTATTTTCTAATATGCGGTAGAATTAAACAAGGTTTTCATAATGTTCTTTAACAGTAGCCATTTTCATTCTCTATCAATTAAAGTCCATCTACAAAATGACTAATTTTCCTCATAATTAATAATCGTTGTGAATACCTTAAATACATTATGAGAAGTTCAATTTCATTACAAACAAAATCTCATAATATAATCTTATTTAAATTTAAGAAGCCGAACTAAAATTTCTGCAAACCTCACTCCATAAACGATTGCAGATTATATTTGGCTCTCTTAGGAATATGACTCTTGTCATGTGACTTCAGAAGATCTTGCTGCAGACATTTTACTAGATCATTCACTGTCATGCAGTATTTTTCACCCATCTGCAAGATAGCTAAAGTAATTTAATATAAGAAATTATTATGTACGGTGCATATGGAGAATAGATATTCTCATGTTAATTTTTTGCTTGACCTTTTTAAATATAAAAAAGCATGTCTATCTTTCTTTACATAAAGATATGTGGGGGTGATCATTTATAAAAAGAGATAGATATAAAAATTACTAATCATATAAAAATTTAATGTTAGATCCTCCATTCTCTTTATATATATTTTAAAGTTTTGATCAAAATTAAAAAGAGTATTAATAACATTCTCTAAAAACATTTTATTATTAGTGGAAATTTATTAAAAATTAATTAATCAAAAGTAAAACTCCTTAAACAAGATACGAGTTTCACAAAAATTTTCAAAAATAGATCTCTTCTTCCATCCTCAATAGCCAAGAAAAACAAAAGGACAAACGTTGATAATGGAAAAGTGAAGAAAAATAAAGAGGGAGATAGAGAGACTTAGTTACAAAGGATCTAAATCTTAAATTCATAAGACTTCTTAAATAAATAACATATGGGTCCATAGAATTTTCAAAAGAGATCCTCTTCTGCCCTCCATCCTCTACGGTCAAGAAAATGAAATAGAGAAGAAGTACATTAAAAAAATAATGTGTTGCTAATGTTTTCATGATCGAATTTTTATGGCCATAATAGTTGGAAAGTTAAAATAGACTATATATATTGATTATGGAAAACAACTTTACATTATTATTCAATTACAAAGTATCATATAAAATAAATTTGTTAACTTTTATAATAATTATTTAAAAAATCATATTAACAATAATTTTTTATTTAAGGATATAAAACAATTTTACATTTATCAATACATAACTATAAAATTCTTTTAGAAAATGAAATGCTATCATTGTTTACCTGGGCAATGATTGTAACTTTTAATGTGGAAGTCCCAAATGGCAATACACTACTACTAGCAAGAGAGAGATGGAGATTTTGAAGCAAGGCCATAACTTTGAGCACAACATCCTTTTGTTTCTGGCAGTGAATTCCAATGAGAACTTCCTTTTCCAACACTCTAGCTTCAACCTGAGGCAGTGGCTGCGGATTGCATCTATAAGAGTTGGTTTCACTTGACGTAGTTTCTTCTCTTGAGCACACTTGGGATTTCTTGATGATGAATATTCTTGATTCTGCTGTTTTTCTCTTGTTCTGATTCTCTAGCTCTTTCACTCTCTCTTGAAGTTGTTTCATATAAGTGTTAGCTTCCCGAAGTATATAGGCCTTGTCTGTCTATACATTCATATTTGTAAAGTTATGTCACGTAATACTCATCTGTGTTGTATGTAAACTTGGTACAATGAAGTTTATATCAAAAGTGTGTAATTAATAAACTAAGGCCAAAAACTAATCAAATCAAAATTACTGTTTAACTAATGCATTGCTTGATTTATGATGCAATTTTTGAAAATATATAAAATATCTTGTCTAGTTGTGTCAATTAGAAGTCACAATTTATCGCTTCTACATCTTTTACCTGTATTTGATGTAATTTCGTACCAAAAGCAAGCACACGGATACTCTAAAAATAATGTTTATACTTTACAAATAGACAATAATTAGAAGAATCTAAATGCTATAAAAAATTATATAGAAAGTGAAAGAAAATATACATTATGAAGACTTTTACATGCTGTGTAATAACTCATAAAGCCTATGAATAAGTAAATGGTGTAACTGTGGGTTGAAATTGAGAGAAAATCTTACTTATCTATAACTTGTCAAAACTATTCTTCCAATTTTGTAGTCATTTCAACGTTCAGCTTCAAATTATCATTCTCTTCGTAAAACTACTAAAGTTACCAATGAAAAGGAAATGATAAAAAAAAATATAATGAAAAGAAGTTCATAATGAAATCGTAAAAGGTTTCAGAGTTCACGAGGATAATAGTGAGCAACGTAAAGTTTTTAGTCATTATACTAATATGTTTGGTAGTACTTTGCTAATATGAGAAAAAGAAATAAAGCATGAAAAACGAACACTTCATCTTACTTCATTTAAATGCACTTATTTGATTTATATATGTATAATGCAAGGGAGAAAGAAAAAGTGAACAGGGATGCAGAAAGCTTTGCTGGAAAGGGGCAAAAAGTACAGCAAACATTGTAGAAAATTGTGATCTGAAAAAGGTGCTGTAAACCTGTTTAAAATTTGAGCTAGACAGCTTTTTTTCTGCCACAGTTGGCCTTCTTTCATTGCAAAGAAGCTTTTGTACAACTTCTCTATTTATTATGTTCCGTTTATGTAGTTCTTGAAAGCTTTCCTAATACTATGGGATGGGTCCTCTACATGTACTTTTATTACTAAATAATTTATATGTACTGAACATGATGTTATATATAATTATTTTTATTTGTTTTTTCATCTTCTTAATATATATATCGATATTAAAAACATTCTTTTAAACAATAAATTTTCTAACGCACTCTATAATTATGTAAAATTTGTTAGAAAATAATAAATTTTATAATCTTAAATAACTGGTATGTTCTTATAAAATAAGATTTTTTATTTTAATTTAAAAAAAAACATTTTAATTTTTAAATATTTATTTATTGTTTTAATTTTAATGAATCATCAATCTATTGTTAGATTATTATTTAATACTGTTAAATAATGGTTGCTAGGTTAAAGTGCATTAATGACATTTGATTTCAGTAATCAGACAAGGAACCGGTTCTTGCTACAGCTGTCTTATTATTATTGCCTGCGTGCTAATACAAAACGTTAAAATCATGCAACAGTTCCACATAATTTTGTGGCAATTTATAGAGATTAATAGAGGTGTAATAACAAATCACCTGAGTTTTAAGATACTTATTATACAACTCAAGAAACTAGGAAATGTAGTTCAAAGCCAAGTGAAAACATACATAGGATAATTTTAGGTACAAAATCACAATTAAGATCAGATGTTCGATCACTTCATAATCTATCTAAAATGGATTTCGTTTAAAATTAATTTTGTAAACACCCACTTAAATATATACTTTATTATACATGACACTAAATGATTAAATATTCTAAATAATGTTTAAGAAAATAATGCAATGGCGAAATTAAGAAAATATATGTATATTGAAAGAAAGAAAAAATAAGGAGGATTAATTTTGGCTTGATTATGAATCTAGCTAGAACTGATTAACATGATTTTTGAAATTGTAGAACTGACCTTCTTCAATCCAGGTATGGTTGCAGAAAGTGCTATGAACCTCTCAGTAAGTTCTTGTCTCCTTTTCCTCTCAGCCATAATGTGATCTTGAATCTCAGATGAGCTTCTATACTTCTTGGCACCTTGCTTGGCCTTTGGTTTAGTGACAGGGTCACTGCTGAGAATTGTTTCTGAGCTTAAAAGGGAAGAACATGTGGCCTCTCCACCAAAATGCATAGATGAACTACTGTTAGGTCTATCATGGAGGGCAGGCTTCACAGTTGAGTTTTCAAAGGACAAAATGAAGGTAGATTTGGATGGTGCTGAGGCTATGTGTGAATTAGCAACATCCTGAGAAATATTGATGGAGTTTGAGCTCTCACTCTTGAGCATTTTGCTATGCCTATCATCAAAACTTGCATCCTCATAGGATAAGCTACTACTTCCCATGGTACTTGTGGATGGTAAAACATTACTATTATTATTATTATTATTATTATTATTATTATTATATGGCATGATAGAAAAGTGGTGGTTGACACGTTGAAATGATGAGAAATTTGGTGGCTCTAGGACAATCCCAGTGAGAAGCTTATCCTGATCAAGGGAGTTAATGTAAGATTGACCATTGGAATTGTCGTCACCCATTTCCTATAACACAACGGGAAAACACCAAATAGAAGAGTTAAAGAAAAAAGCAAAGTGGAAAGATTATCGATTGAGAGAGATGAATGATCATCACATTCATAGAATAAAGAAAATAATTTTTTATTGGTGTCTCATTACCAAAGATGAAATCCAATTCTCCCACGAGTCATCCATCCAAATAAAAATGGAAGAACAGGAATTTTTTGCCCAACCCAGATCGCCACTCTTTAAGCCAAGGTACAAACCTATATGAATGGAGACAAGAACCAACTCGTTAAACATGCAATCACAATTTCCACCGTTAGATGGAGTATAATATATACAAATGGGAGCATGGGGATTCAAACCCCATTGTCCCAAAACTAACCTTGTCTTGTTTCAAATTAAGGAACTCAATTATTTAGGAATGGGGCTCACTAGGTAAAACAAATCAAAAAGATAAATAAGAGAGAAATGCATGTGGCAAGTTTTGCGTCTAATGCTTCTTGAATGTTGTCGTGGATATTTTCGGCATGTTTTGAGCCCGAGGCCAAGGGTTCGAAAAGTTAACTTTGATTGTTGACTTAATTTTGGGAGGGGTAGGGAACCATTTCCCAAACTTTCTACTGTATTATTGGATTGTGGCATCTTATTATAAATCATTAAAAAAATTAATTGCAATTTTTTTATTATTTTTATAAAATTTTATTTTTAACAAATTAATTTAACGTATTTTACTTTTATTTTTAAAAATTTATAATTTTTTTTCTTTCATTATTTGAATTGATGTGACATATTAATATAATTATATTTTTTATCTTTAATTTTTTATTTTTTGATAAATTTTATTTATTAATTTTTTTATATTTTGAAGAATCTTGTTCTTAACGTTCTACTTTTTACCAAATTTTATCGTCAATTTTATTAATGGATAAATAATGAAAGATGAAATTTACAATTTTTTTAAATATTAATAGTATAATGCATCAAATTAATTTATTAAAAATAAAATTAGATAGAAATTAAAAATAAAAAGTGTAGTTAAACTTTTAAAAAATTATAAATATATACTTATTTTATTTTTATCTAATTTTTCTTATCACATTAATTATTATATTTATCATTTTCATTATTATTTTTCTTATTTCTTTCCACTTTCTACCCTAATATATTTACTCTAAAATGGGATGGATGATGAGGCTTATCCAGAGGAATTTGTAGTGTTTGGGGTATTCGCCAGTGGATTATGGGTTGCGATACTAAGAAGATCCGTTGACACAAAGATAGAGACTGGTGAATACTTAAACGTTAAAACTTAAATAAGAAGGACTACAGAAGAGTAGGAGAGGACATGAATACAGTACTGTTTTATAATAAAATAAAATAAAATATATTTTTAAATTTTCAAAACATGAATAACCTCAGTTTTAATCTTGTGAAAATTTTACTCAATTTTAATTCTTACATTTATTAAAAATAATGTAAAAAAAATATTGTTTTTCCTAAAATATAAAGATTCGAGAATGAATAAATTTTATAGAAATCAAAATTAAAATTTGTTAGTTAATGAGAGTTTTCTTTAGCGTTAGATATATTAATCTTTAATAATATATAGTATGTACAATTTCACCTAAAATCACGAATGTTTATTATGGAATACTATAATATTTAAAAAGAATTAAGAGCAAAATCAATGCTTTTTATGCAAATAACATATTTCATGTCATTTAAATTTTAATCAATTTAATTAATT
>JAMLFT010012060.1:0-10668 GCA_026544285.1 Pachyrhizus erosus | reverse complement strand
AAAAATTTGAATTTTATAATTAAATATACAATTAAAATAAATTAAAATAAATAGATTTATAAATAAATATAAATATTTTAGTAGGAGAAAATATAAGAACAAGAAGAGAAAAACATAAAAGGATTTATAAAAATTTTAGAAATTAAAATAATAACTTAAAATATAAAAAGAAAATTTAGAAAAAAAGAAAGGGAAAAGAAAGAAAATAAAAAAAAAATAGGACTGAGATTCGAACCCAGGCTTTTTGAGAGAAGAAAAGAGATGGTGACTAACTGAGCTAATGGGCTTTGGTAAAAATAAGCCACTGGCCCATAATAAGTCAAACAAAGAAAATTTAAAAAAATGATAAAATAAAAGTAGAGAATGAAAAAGGGGGTGAGGCTAATTTGAACTCATGTCCCTTTGGAAGGCACAAAAGAGAGGAGAGGAGAGTTTCCAGTTAGACCGCTAGGTTCATTGCTGACAAAATAAGCAAATTAATTGCCAATATTCCTTCTCAAAAATCCTAAATCGCTATTGAAGCAACTTACGAAGTTCTTCATCCTCGAGCCCCCAAACTCTGAAACTCTATTAGAGCAACTGCACACCTATAACCTATGCCACCTTCCTACGCCTACAACCCTAATTAAAAATAAGCCAAAATAAGACGAAGGAACACTATATATATAGGACCAATTTCGTCAAAAAGGAAAGAAAAAAACAGAGAATCCTGCATCCAAATTTGCCTCGAATCCAAAGTTGTTTTGCCAAAATTCCTGCCATGATAGCTACATTGTAATATCCTAACTTTTAATATTACAATAATAAATAAATTTCTACATTGATCTTTTTTTCTAAATATAGTTTAATCTATTTAAGGATTTAGGAATTTAATTCCTAAAAGGAAAATATCAACTAGTGAATATTATTTAGGAAAAGAGAGAAAGAAAATAAAATTTTAGTTAGTAAGAATTTAATATTTAAAATAAAATAAAAATGGAAATATAAATTTATTTCCAAAAAGAAATTAGTTCATAATGTTTTAATAAGATGAAAATAAAGGAAGGGAAAAATAGAAATGAGAAGAAATTAGAATAAAATCAGAATATAATTTTTAAGACTTAACAATAAATTTTTAGGAATTAAATAAAATAAATAAACAGTTTTAGATAAAATAAATAAATTTGTATCAAACAAAATAAATAATTGTGAGAAGAAAATTTAAATCAATAGAAGAAAAATATAAATTAGTTTTTGAGATTTTTGAAAGAATTTAGAAATTTCAAATAAAATTTTTAAAATCAAAAATAGAAATTAAAGAAAATAAGAAAACAAAAAGAAAAGAAGAGAAAAGAGAAGAGGGTCAGTGGACTCAAACCCGTGACCCTGTGAGAGGAAGAGAAAAGCAACACTTTAACCAACTAAACTACCCACGACGGGTAGCATTAAAACGCAAGAAGAATAATAAGAGGTAAAGGCATTGAGTTAAATAGAGAAAATAAAACACGAAATGCACAAAAGGCTTGAGGCAGACTCGAAGGCGAGACATTAGGGTTGAAGGTTAAATGGTAAGCAGGGATTGTCATTTGATTGCTAGGCCCATCGTTGTTGTTTTTATGAAATAAAATCTACTTAAGCCTTAATAAAAATGCTTGACAGCCATTGAAGCAATTTCGTCACTTCCTTCAACCTCAAGACTCTTTTTTTGAAACATGCCATCTTGCACCTCTGCCACTCTATGTCTACACGATACGGCTCGCCCATCACCTACAAATGCTTAAGCACGAAGCAAAAGAGCCACAAAGGTCTATAAATAGGAAATCAATCTAGGTAGGAGGAGTTATCTTTTCTTCAATTTTAATTTCTTAAAACATTCTCTACTATTCAAATTTGGTTTTCTGAAAAATTGGTGAGCGAAGGTAATCAAATTCACGAAAAATGGTTTGAATTCAGCACTTCAAATTAGCAAATTCTAAGCTTACCGAATTGGTCCAACTATGTCAATTTTGATCCAATTACTATTGCTATAAGCTTCGACTTAACTTATGAAGGATTCTGAATAAAGAATTCTTATAAATTGTTAAAAGAAGTTAAAAATCACTCAAAACCAATAACGCGTTCTTGTTTTGATAAAAAAAAATTAAAATTTCTCAAATTCCTAGCAAGTTAAGGAATAATAGTGGATGCTGAGGTTTTGAGGAAGTAGAATTTCATTAACCATGGTTTAGAGGTAGAAGGGATTAAGATTGAGTCATTTTGAATGTAGTTTTGAGCCAAACGAAACCTCTGATCCAAAGGAAGAAGATGATGAATGGTCAAATGACCATTTTGTCCTTGAGGCAAAAAAATTACTAAAATGCCCTTGATTCATTTTTCTTTTATTTTCTACCATTTTTATTCATTCAAATTATGAAACAAGTAAATGAAATAACTCTACTTCTATGCATAAGCATAAAAACTAATTTTTCTCAAAAAGTTTGAATAAAATTAACTTATTTTCTTAAAATTACCAAAATACTCCTAAAAGATAAAAATAGGAATTTCACCCATTTTTGGTTAATAAATTAAGGGGAAGCCTTAGAATCAATCTAGGTTTTAACCTAAGGAATTAGAAATTCAAAAAAATCCTCAGGAATAAAATTTTATTTCAAAATGACCAAAATACCCCTAGGGTAAGAAACCTAAGTTTTACCATTAATTGGTCATTCCAAATGCAAGAACAGATAGTCTAAACCCTTCCTAGCATCAGTAAGAACTGTCATAAATATTTATAAGCTAAAAATGTAAAGGAAAAAAATACTTAAAGGGAAAAAATTTATAAAATGACTAAAAAGCCCCTAGGTTGAAAAATAAATTTTTATCATTGGTTAGATCTTCCACAAACCCAGAGGAATAGTTTAAAATACTAGGAAACCTTTATAAAGATTTATGAGTTGAAGAATGAGGGAGAAATCCCTAAAAAGGACAAAATTTTGTAAAACGACCAAAATACCCTTAAGTAAATTCTTGAAAAATATCCCTTTTCCTGAAAAATTTCCAAACTAAGACTAATAGAGACTCAAAACCTCCTATACTTTCATCTTTCACATAAATATAAAGATAAAAATAAATTATGGAGAAAAGGTGAAATAACCCATTTTGCCCTTGCCTTGTTATTTGAATTTAATGTACACTATTGTTTATTGTGATCATTGATTATGCATTCAAATGTGTTGAATCAATTATGTAAATATGATTTCATACCTCCACTATTAGTGGAAGGTAAAAATTCTTGATAATTATCCATTTAAGAGAGAAAATTCTGAAGTAACTCTAGGATAGATGATGAACTAATATATGATTAAACAATGATGGCATAGTCTAGATTAACTGTGATATAAGGATGGATATCTGAATTTGTCACCAGTACCAAGATAAGATGAACAATGGAGATGACAGATGGAATAAGGAAGGTAAAAAGAACTAAAAATATTATTGAGTGAGAATTAAGAATGGAGAATGCAATAGTTGACCACAAAAGATACTTGAGAAATGTACGCAGGCTCTAATGAGACCTTAAGGGCAGATAAAGTGTCAAGTTGTGAATCGCTCAGACTAAAGTGGGTCTTATAGAACCAACTTGGCATCCCTGACAAAGCGAAGCATTACCAAGATTTGGTTGAGAGTATCCTGGACTAGGTACCAAGCAGGATATGTACTCCCGATTATCTACCAAAGATTGCAACTTGGATTATTAATGACACGCTCACATAAGCCCTCCCAGAGTTAGTAGTATTGGAGGCTACGAAGGGCCCTAAAGTGAGTAGAATTTCTAATTAGGCACGTACAATGAGATGAAAGATTACTTTAGATAGACCACCCTCTATTTGAATGTGTGTGTACCCAAGGATCGATGACTCACTCCTACACCCCCCTATCTTTTCAAACACCAATGCCAAATGATTTTCAACCATTGTGTCACTTGACCGTAATACCCTTGGAAGGAAGATGGACCTACGTTAGAGTCCAAGGAGATGACACATTCGTGGGATATGTTTGATTTGCTTTCAAACCTGCTAATACTGTAGTTCCCTTACAATTTCATCATATAGACTTACTAGTGGTTTTGTCTCAAACTCTGCCACCTAGATTCGCTAGTGTTCCAACTATACAAAGACGACCTCAAACCCCTTAACCTCTGCAGTCCTCCATGGGATCAATACAAGTTAATGATCCAGATAGAAAAGAAGATTCCACAAAAGAAGCGGATCCTTCTAAAGGGTCTGACTAGAACAAATTAGTACTGGAAAATAGTTAAGAACATGTTTTGTTTAAGATTCAAGGATATTGTAAGGATGTACCAATAAGTTTTTTGACTTCATTTATCTTGTTTAATTAAGAGGTAAGAACTCAGAATAAAAGTAATGAGGATAGTTGTGCTGTTGTCAAATTGTGATTCCCCTGGCGAGTTAAGTTTTTCTAAAGTTTTACTTACGCTAAAACTATTTAAATACAATTTCATTATTATTAACAATAAATAAAAAGGGGTGTTACATACGTTGTAATCCAAGCTTTCTTCTAGTACCAGAAATTCGAAAAGAAGAAGGAAGAATTATGTTTTAGCTTGGTTGCCAAAGCTTCACCAAAAAAGCTTAAACTCTCGCTGGAAATTTGAATTTCATGTAGGAGGAGTCGTTTATCCTTCAATTTCTTTTCACAAATTCGTTTCTGATTAAATTCATTACATATTAGCATAATAAACTAGTTGAATTAGTGAGGGGTTAAGCGAAATTGAATTTGAAATTTTCCCCCTCGCTACCATTGATGATCTGCCATTACAAAACATAGAAATTCTTGATTTAAATGGTATTCAAGCTTCCTTTGGAATTGGAAATACTTTCTGGAAGGTGATAATTTGATAAGAAACTCAAAATAGCAGAGATTAAGGAAAAAAATAAGTTTGAAGTAGGAGGTCAGGAGGAAGAAGACGAAAGGGGGTCAGAATAGTAAGACAATAGGTGTGAATAGTAAAATAGGAGGAGTGACAATAGTAAGATAGGGGTGAGAATAGTAAAACAAGGGGTAAGAATAGAAAATAAAATAAAAATAAAAATAAAAATAAAATGAAAAAATAAAAATAAAAACAAAAACAAAATAAAATAATATATATATATATAAGAGAAAAAGGAGAGAGAGAAATAGGAAAGAGAAAATTAAAGAGATAAAACATAAAGAAATAAAGATAAAAAGTTTTAAGAAAACACGATTTTACCTTTTTCTTGTTATTCTGGTTATAAACATTTTTATATTGCTTGAAAATTTTGTTCAATCAATGATATTATTTTTATGTTGTGTGATGATGTTTATGTGTATCCTGGACCAAGTACCAAGTAGGATATGTACTCCCGATCTTTGACCTAAAATGCAGACTTGAATTGTTATTGACACACTCGTGTAAGTCCTCTCAGATATAGTAGTATTGGAGGCTACCAAGGGTTTTAACCGATTAGAAGTTGTAATTAGACATAATGTGGTGAGATGAGAGCATACAATAGTTAGAAATGATATATGTATGAGTATATGCTTAAAAATAGATGGTTCACTCCTACATCCCCTACTTTTCATATGGCCAACAATTTTTGTCCACCGTTTCGTTTGATAATCATTCCTCTAGAGGGGAGCTAGACACATGATCCTCTTTTTGAGGATGATACTTTTACTGGATATGTGAGGTTTGTCTTTCTATCAACAGAGATTATACCATACAGGAAAGTTTCCCATATCGACATTCTAGTTATCATGACACAAACCCTACCTCCCCAATACATGGAATTTCCACCTAATGTTCCACCTACTCTACGATGCTCCCAACCTCTAACAAATCCAAACCCACCAGCTAGTCTCACTATAAATGAAGTTAGTAGTTCAAAGAGGGAAAAAGAGACTTCTAAAGAAGAGGATCCCTCTAAGTGCTCAAATTAAAAGAGGATTATAAATTTAGTAATATTTTAGTTTATCAGTATTCCCCTGTTTTAGATGAATGTATAATTACCGTTAATATTTTAAGAATCTAATATTTGTACTTTTGACATGATAATTATATATTAAATAAACTTTTAAAATGATGAGCAAATGATGTGGTAATTGTTAGAGTATCTGCAAATTGTAACTCCTTAGCGAGTGATATCCATTAAATTCCATTTTGTTAATTAAAATTTAAAAATGATAATATTCCTTAAAGTAAGATTTTATTAAATAAAAAAGGGTGTTACAATTAGTTGGTATTAGAGTTATTCGTCCTAACCAGCCTATGGTAGGAATACTAAAGGAATAAGTGAAGATGACAATGTATACACTACTTCGGGAGTAATGTAAAAATGTTTAATGGCACGTTGATTGATATAATCACTTGAATGACTTGATTGAACCTAAAATTGTATGCATTAGGCGACACTGTTGGGTAAAACTTGTGTGTTAGGAATGACTGATAAAACACAAAGGATAAAATAATAATTATGGGTTATTTGTTGCATCAGTAGGAAACTATGGTAGGCAGACCACCAAGTAACAACACTCATCTGTTGTTGGAACGCATGACTCACGTCCTTGAGCGTATGACCCAAGAACACAATGATGAACCTATAGAATATAGAGGACTAACCACGTTCAAGAGGAACGACCCACCCAAATTTAGTGGTTCCTTTGACCTAAAAGGAGACCAAAATTGGATTTCAAAAGTTGAGAAAGTTTTTATTGCAATGTCATGCTTCAAAGAACATAAAGTGAATCTTGCTACCTTTATGTTTACTAGAGAAGCTAATAATTAGTGGCGAATCAATAATAGACCAACACTCTCGAGAATTGGTCATATTATACCTTGGGAAGCCTTTAAACAGAAATTTTTTGATAAATATTTCCCCATCGATTTTAGACAAAGAAAAGCTAGAGAATTTCTAGAACTAAAACAAGGAAGCATGACGGTTGAGGAATATGCAACAAAATTTGACGAACTATTAAAATATTGGCCTTATTTTGGAGTTGGTAACGAGTAGGCCATTTGCTCATAGTTTGAAAATGGATTGTGAGCCAACATAAAACAAGCAGTTAGATATCTTCAAATAACTGACTTTCCTACCTTAGGCAGTAAATATCGGATCTATGAAAAAGACACCAATGTCAGGCAAACACAATGCAGAATTGGAGGATCGCAAAAACATCCTAGAAGAATTTTTTGCCATCAACAAAATAAACCTTGTCAACGACCATCCATGTATGGGAAAGGATCAGCTAGACCAAGTAAGTCTATGGGAAGCTCCATGTCAACAACCCCACGTCCATAAATTAATGTTGCTATAAGATGTTTTCATTGTGGTGGACCCCACTTCTTAAGGGATTTCCTATAAAAAAACATCACCTGCCACAACTGTGGGAAAGCTAGACATATGGCAAAAGATTGTTGGTCACCCAAGAAAGAAGCACCTTGCGCTTAAAAACCTACTTTAAGCCAACCTTTGGAAGACCAAAGGTGACAAGAAAGGTCTTTACAATGAGTAGATCTACGGCTGCCTTGTTGGATGAACTCATTCATGGTAAGTGCATCATAAGTATTAAATTCTTAGATGTACTATATGATTCAGGTGCTACCCATTCTTTCATATCCCATTAATGTGCCAAATATTTGTCATTGCTTGTGACTCCATTATCATATGCTTTAACTGTAAATACTCCCACTAATAAGCTTATAATCACCAATTTAGATTGTATAAATTGCCAATATAGACAATGTTAGAAATGGATTGGTTATCCTTTAACCATGTTATCCTATATTGTCATCATAAGACACTAAATTTTAGTACTCTAGACCCAAGCAACAACCACAAACTTTCAAGTCATAAGCCTAACTAACTTGAGAGTGAAAAGAGAAGGGATTTTCAAATTTTCTTTGCGTTATTCTCAACAAAAGTAGGAGTTGAGATAGATGTCAATAGTCTTCCAATTTTGAGAGAATTTCCAAAAGTGTTTCCTAAAGATGTGTCGAAATTGCCACTTGATCGAGAAGTAGAATTTGCCATAGACCTCATCCCTAGATCGAGTCCAATCTCTAGTGCTCCATATAGAAAGTCGCCAAAGGAGTTGGTAGAAGTTAAAAGCCAGTTGGAAGAACTATTGGACAAGAAGTTCATCAAACCTAGTGTGTCACCTTGGGGAGCTCTAGTGTTATTAGTGAAGAAGAAAGATGGAAGCATACGGTTATGCATAGATTATCACCAATTGAACAAAGTCACTATTAAGAATTAGTATTAATTCCCAATATTGATGACCTTATGAATCAGTTGAAGCGAGCTCAAGTATTCTCCAAGATCGATCTACGATCGAGGTACCATCAAATTCAAGTGAAGAAGGAGGACATTCCCAAGACTGCCTTTCGCACACATATGGGCACTATGAATATCTAGTCATGCCCTTTAGATTAACCAACACCCATGTTGTATTCATGGACTACATGAATCGAATCTTCCATAAATACCTAGATCAATTTGTGATGATATTCATAGATGATATCTTGATATATTCAAAGAGTCACAAAGAACATGTAGAGCATCTAAGATCGTTGCAAATTTTGAAGGAACGCTAGTTATACGTAAAACTCTCTAAATGTGTTTTCTAGCTAGAAGAAGTAAGTTTCTTAGGATACGTGGTGTCTAAAGAAGGGATTGTGGTAGACCAAACCAAAGCAGAGGCAATTATGCAATGGAATCCTCCAACATCTATAATAGAGATTAGAAGTTTCCTAGGCCTAGAAGGCTATTATAGGAAATTCATTAAGGGATTCTCTAAGTTAGCCTTGCCTTTGACCAAGTTGACTAGAAAAGGTCAAGCTTTCAATCGGGACATACATGCGAAACTAGTTTCCAAGAATTGAAGAAAAGGGTGACTACTGCACCGATACTAATTCTGCTAGATCTTGAGAAGAAGTTTGATGTGTAATGTGAAGCTTTGCGCCAAGGTTTGGGCTGCGTGCTGATGCAGGAAGGAAGAGTGATAATTTAACACCCCATATTTCGTATATAATATTAACATTCTAAGAGTTTATCTTTTTATCATAATGTGTGTGAAATATTTAGAAATGATTAGTAAACAAAAATTTGAAAAGAAAAGGATAAATAAAATTTTGAATTATAAAAATTGAAAGTAAATAGAAATAATAAAGATGTTTCATCCATAAATAAAGGAAAGGAAAAATAAAACTAAAAGAAGGAATGGAAACAAAATCAACGTAAATTTTCTTAAATTTAAGAGAAAATTTTTAAGAATTAGAGTAAAATTAAATAATTAAAACACAAAAAATCAATTTTTTATCAAAAATAAACAAAATTTAAGAAAAAAAAATCCAATAAAAGAATATATAAATTTTTAGGATTTTTGAAAGAATATAAAAATATAAAATAAAAGTTATGGAAAATAAAAATATAAATTAGAAAATTAATAAAACATAAAAGATAAAATGAAAAGAAAAAGAAAGAAGAAAAGGGAAGAGGATGCTATGAGAGGAAAGGGAGGGGACTAGGTCGAATCCACGTCCCCAAGGCCAAAGAAGGGTAAGAGAGTAAGCTAACCAACTAAGCTAAGTTCCCACATGGGATTTAATTTTCGCCTAGGAAATATTAAGGCAGATCCAGTGTTACAAGCGAATAAATCAAAACAAATAAAAAAGGAAAACGCCTTCGACAAGACTTGAACCACGGACCTAGCGCCTGGGCTTACTGTCTTAACCGCTGAGCCAGGTCACGTTCGGTGTTAATAACACACTCCTTTTTGTATAAGAGTACACACAGCGCAACCCACCAATGAAACACGACCACGTCATTGTCTCCCACAACCTACAATCATCTTCAACCTTGAGTAGAGACGCCCGCACCGCCATGCCTCGAGCCACGAGAGCCGCCTACCCTAAGCCTGTCGCCCTAGCTCTACCACGACAAGCTTCGCCCATCCTTCTCAAATTGATTAATGGAAAAATTAAGACTAGAGATGCTATAAATCAACCCAATCAAAGAGAAGAAGAAATAGCAAAATTTCAAAACTAATCCTGTAGTTTCCTATACGAAACCTCAAGACCCCACATCCAAATCAACCTAGACATATTTGGAACTTCATTGGCAAAACTTGGATGCCAAAACCAAAGGAAACGGACCAATAATACTCCAAGTCGAGTCCCTACGCCAGAGCGCCGCCACAAGTTGTCGGAAAGGTAGGAGGAACTGTTAATTAGTTCAATTCTTAGTGTTTTTACGTTTTAAATCATATTGAGAAGGTGTTTGCATCACTAATTGTCCAAAATTAGCTCAAAAAAAGAAAAACCCAATTTCAAACTCCTCTGATTCGAACCAGGACTAAGGAAGGAGTGGGGGTGTGAATAGTATTATTACGAAGAAAGGGGAGGTGTAAATAGCAATTTATAAAAAATGATTATGCCATTTTTTCCTTCTCGGTTCTGAAAATTTATTAGAAGGGAAATTGAAGAATAAGTAATAGTATGAGATAAATATTTTCTGGAAAATTAAATTATTTTCAAAATTCCAAAATTACCCCTAAGAATAAAAGTTAAGAATTTTAATTTATTTTTAATCAAAATCTTGAATGGATAACCTTTGAATCTACTTAGAAACATACCTAGAATTTTAATGTCACTTTTAAAATTTTAAAATC
>JAMLFT010012059.1:0-10668 GCA_026544285.1 Pachyrhizus erosus | reverse complement strand
AAAAAAATTAAATTTATTTCTAAAAATTATGATTTACAAATAAAAGAACTTTTCTTATATTAAAAAGATTATTATTTCTTATATAAGGGTTGAAACTTTGAAACTAAGTTTTGTTTAAGAAAATCAAACACGTATCATATAAAATACTATAAATTAACCAATTTTTAATAATATATTTTTCTTCATAGATTGATTAATGTTTAATATTTTTTCATAGTTTTAAAAAAATAAGTATTTTAAGAAAATAAAATTTATTAAAAGATGATTTTATAATTTTTTTTAATTTCAATAAATATATTACTAAGTATTTTAAGATTATAATATTTATTAAAAAATAAAAATAAAATAAATATTTTAATATCTTATTAAAAATTAAGAATATTAGTTATTTTAAAATATTTTTTAAATATTAAAATTACAACTATTTTTAGACAAAAAGAATATTACTTTAACAAACACAATATATTACTATGTTTAGATTTAACATAATAAAATTAATTATAAAACATAATGTACATAAAGTATTTATAACAAACAAAATAATTTAAATATAACATAATAAATTTATGAAATAATGAATTGATAAGCTTGTAACTTCAGTGCTTATAATATTCAAAATAAGAATAAAATTATGAAATAATTAATTCATTAACTTAAAACCTTCCTACAGGCAGCAAAAACACATAAAAAGACAGAGTTATAAATACGAACAAAATCAATTTTACTTAAGAATCGCTGCTTTGCTTCAATGAACAGCCAACAAGTGTTGGTCACTTTTTCCAAAAACCCAAGATAAACCAAACCCATTCCAGCTATTATAATACTAAAAAAGTAGGTAACAAAATCTTTATTTTGTTTTTAGGGTCTGCAAATCCTAATCCTTCTCAGTTCTTGTATGCTCATGCCATGTGCAAAGAGCCTAAACTTTAGTAGACACCATCAATAAAAAAATACAACTAACTATTTATTTTCTCTTTCATTTTTTTTTTTTTTATCACATGTGTTATTTTTTCTCTCTTATTTTCTTTTTTATATTTCACTTATATAAACCCAACGTGAGGGATACGTTAATAATAGCTAATTAAACAATTCATAGTTTTAATCCACATGAAACTCTGGATCTTTCGAAAGAATATGCCGCCCGACACGTGGAATTAAAAAAATAATCTTTTATTTTCACTCAGGGTTATTTCCAAACAAGCAATTTTTCTATTAAATTAAAAAAAAAAAAAGACAAGGAAGTACACAGAGGCCATAAAATAAAATAAAATAAAATAAAGGGGCATGAAAATTTCCACCGAAACAAGAAATCTGGACCGTTAGAAAATCTCAATTTGATCGTGACGGTCCCATTCCAATACAATTATCAGCATCTGAGAGTAGGTTGTTAGAGACAGAGAAAACGAGACGGAGCTTTAGATGGTTGGAAGATAAAGGAGAAAGCCAAACAGCACCTCCAACATAAAACATAAATAAAACCTCTCTTTCTCTTATTATGTATGCGTTGAAGTTTTGAATTTGAAGCATATATTGTTGTTGAATGGAAACACATGGTAGTGATATGAAGATGGCCATAGATGATGCTTTGAACGGCTTCTCTCCTGTCTCCACTCCAAGGATTTACTGGAAATCCCGAAGGAGATCAGGTATATACTCCCTTCTTAAGTCTTAACTTCACTTACCTCTTCTATACTGTTCCAAACAATTCCACAATTGCACTTTACTTTCTCTTCTTCTGTGCCATTTCCATGTGATATTATTGTTCAGATTTTTATGTGCAATTCAATGGTTTTCAATATTATAGCATTCCCTCTCACAATTCTTACTTTCTTCATTTTTTTTTTATCTGTCAATTTGCACAATTTAGAACTGAGGTTTCCCTTTTGCTAGGATTGATTTCTGTAATTCCTGCAAAATTGTTCACTGTTTTACAGAGAAAAGCGTAAAACAGCCTTTAATGGTTGGTGTGACTTTTATTTGTTATCGTTGCCTTACCGAACTTCTACTCTGTCTCCTTATCAGTATGTTGTAATAATTGAATCAAAATTTATTATAATAAAAAATTGGAAAAAATTATGGTGTCATTTGCTACTAGCTGATTAGTTGCTCATAATTATGAGCTAACTCTATAATTTTTACCAAATAATAATAATAATAATAAAAGTGTACCTGCACAAGGTTACTACAATTTTATGGATCATGGTAAGTCTTAACTGTGGTGATTTAGATATTGATGATTTATTGCATTTTGTGAATGAAAAAAAAAAAAAAAAAACACGTATTTGGTTGTTGTGATAGTGTAGTCATCGTCATATCATTGGTTACACTGTTGGACAGCTCACCCTCCAACTAACCCCCTTCAGTATAACACTATAACCTTAATTTTGGTTTCCTTGCATATGTGAATTTCAATTTGATGTCCCTCTTGTTACAAATGGAACATCTAAACATGTCCATGTTACCTTTTTGTATTCCTTTTTTTTTTTCAATGTGTGTATATTAGCACTTAAATGTATGCTTGATTGGGCGTTGGAGAAAAAAAACCTCCCACCAAAAATGCATGAAAATTCAACAGTGATAAAGAGTTGTGGTAACCTTGAGTCTCTTTCCCCCAACCAAACACTGTAAATAGGCATATTCCTTTTAGTATCCGTACACAACTATATTAAAGGAAATTGACTAGCACGGATGGCCTAACCTTGACCGAAAATGAAGCCAATTTGTCCATCCAAAAGAGTAGGTTTATGAGTCTATCTATATATGCCATTATGCCAGCCGTATGGCATGTTGACATTGGTATAGTTTCGTATAAAATGAAACCTGTAAAATTAGGCTTCAAGCAGGCAGCTATGTTCAACTAACCCTGCCCATGAATTCATTTTTTTTAGTACTCTCTTGAGGAAACTTATCTTCAAAAGGATATAAAATACTAGGGAGGGGGACAACATAATAATAAGTTTGATCTCTTCAATGCTATTTAACTCGGTGTAACTGCTTGTTAGTTGCCTTGTTTTTGTTGACTTGTACATTATTTAAGCAATGTTAGATCGTGAATCGTCTGATCAAAATAAATATTTTCTCACTGACCACTGTTTTCATCTTGGCAACTATAATAAATGAGAAATTATTAAATTCTAGAATAATGCGTGTTCATGATTACAACTAATTTCTATATTACATACATTTCAAGTTTTTTTTTTAATTTATAAGAAAGAATAAATAATATTCTATTGGATGCCATGTAGAGGTTAATTGGAATTATGATAGTTTTCAACTATCTAATAAATTCTCACAATCTACTGTAGTTACTCGTTAACCAAATCCATCTTATAGTAATCATTGGATACATTTGTCGAGTTGCTAACAACATAGAGCAAAAAGGGTTTTCCACTTTTTTTTCCTTTTGTTGTGCAAATTTACTGTTATGAATGATGAGCTGCCAAAAACAAAAATTGTAACTTGTTCCCCACAGCTAGCGGGAGGAATTTAGAGGTATCAGAAGATACTGCTAATAAACCACCCGGCAAGCAGGAAGATACTCCTCCTCCTCCTCTTCCTAGTGAGGAGGTGCCGAATTCGACTCCAATTTCTGAACGTCGAAAGGCTTTGTTTGAACCATTAGAACCTATAAAGAATATTAATGGTGGCCGACCCTCGGCTGAGTCTTTACTTCCTCCCCCTGACTTTGAGTCTGCAAACTATCCTAAGGGCTGGTTGATTGGCAAGAAGCGAAAGCTTGTTAATGTTGACGTTGTTGAAAGCATGCGAAGGATTGCCATCCAAGAAATGAACAGAAAGGTTCCAAGTTTCCTCAACACCCTTCACTTCAAAGCTACGATACAATTTTTAATTGGCCTCAAAATCAGGTGGAGCCTCTTTTCATTTTTGTTGTTGCTTGCAGGACAGGGAAATTGATGGACTAAATGAACAACTGGAGGAGGATTCACAGTGTCTAGAGCACTTGCAACTCCAGCTTGTGGAAGAACGAAGTAAACGTGCTCGAGTGGAAAGAGAAAATACAATGCTTCAAGAACAAGTGAACATGCTTATGAACATGTTACAAGAAGCAGAACAAATGGGAGATGAAGGCCCGGATGAACCTTAGAGTACATTATATTTTGTGTGTTTGTGTGTATTAAATTCTTTTTGTAGGTTTGATTCGTCATGTCTAGTTGGCTGCGCATATCGGATGTCTCTGCAGTTGTTAGAGTGCATATAGTAATATTTGAGGGAACTTGTCAAAAAAAAATAAAAATAGGGGGAAGATAGATCAAACCGCAATCAGCAAACTATTCGTTTATCTTAAAAAAAAAAAAAAAACTGTAAATCTTATGGTGAGTTTGTGGTTGTTAATTTATATATTGTTGCTCTTTCAAGCTGTATAAGGAATATTGTAATTTAGATATTTTCCAAGTTGATTCAGTGGCTCAATAAATAAAGAACACCGTCGAGATTATTTTCACGTGCTGACCTGTTACCATTTTATGCTACAATTTATCAATACTATATAATAAAGAAGCCGACGACGGATTTTGTCACGCGTTCCACATTTTATTTAGATTTCCTCTTATTTTTTGTTGCTGAAAATATTAACTGTCCAGTCATGTCTGTCGGGATTCATCATCAATGTAAATTTCTGAATCCCATGCAAAACTAACTGCAGATACAATATTCACACTGTTGAAGACCATATAATATAGCTTTTGTGTTTCTTGCAAGTTTTGAAAGATGGTTATTATCTAACTTTATTAACAGAATCCTCGGACATGTTAAACAAAAACTGAGGCAGAGATGCGATCCTTGGAAGATTAAGAAGCAAGTCGCCAGCTGATTCCTTCCTGGACATGCCAGTCCCCCCCTGCTTGCAGCCAGAGGCATCATCCGGCTGACCTTCCAAATCAGCCACTTTATTTTTGCATGGTGACAATTGAGTGGAGTTAGAGTTACTCACATTAACTTTTCCACCCTCATCTGCACCAAGACCATTGTCATTTCTGGTCATTGTGTTTGTGTCTTCTGCTGTAGAAGGATCCTTCTGCAGGAGGCAATATAATGAGTTCACCCTTGACAGCACATCTGCATCTCTCAGACCATTGCCATTTCTGGTCATTGTGTCTTCAGTTGTAGAAGGATCCTTCTGCAGAAGGGAGTACAGTGAGTTCACCCTTGACAACACATCTGCACCTCTCAGATCATTGCTATTTCTAGCCATTGTGTCTTCTGCTGTAGAAGGATCCTTCTGCAGAAGGCAGTATAGTGAGTTCACCCTTGACATCACACGCTGTTCATCAGAGGTAGTTGCATGTTGAGAGTCGTTGAACAGGTATTGAGTAAATTCTTCCAGAATATATCTGCTATACTGGTTGTCACCAGCGAAATTGGGATTGTCAGATCCCATCTGTTCTGAAATGCAATGTCCTATGTGATTTACCAAATCATCCATTGACATAGAAGAGTGAAGTCCAGGCAATTTGATCTGATCCAAATTACTAAGAAACTTCAAAGTTTCAGCTCCTCTACTCCTGAAATCTTTCATTGCATGGATGTTCATCACTGCACACGATAAACACGGCATTAATATAATATTTAGACGATGAAAACATAAAGCATCCAGAATGATTACAACGTAATCCATATTTTGCATACATGTACTGTATTCTTAATAAATCAAATTATATAATAAGGCGGTGGCTGAAATCTTAATTGGAAGTAAGAAATGCACAATATAAAAACGAAACGAGCGTTATAGCATATCTCCTTAAAAAAATACACTAAAAAATAATTGCTACAACGAAATGATTTCAACACCTTCTTGTTAATATATGGTAATAGTGCAGTGGTAACAATCTCTTAAAAGATAGAGAATCAATTTAAAACTTGTTCTTCAATAACAATTCACCGCCAATGGGACGCGTGAGAGGGACTACAATTCCCCTCCGCCAATGGTTCGAGTTAAAACGTCTAAGAATTTTTCCATAATCGCTTGACATTATACACACCAAGTAACGCAAGAATATCGGATCTCATACCATGCATCTTCTCCAATGACTCAGCATTTTTTTAACCATGATTTTCTAGTTTCTAAGTAATAATAAGATAAATGTAGCCAGTAAATAATGTAAAAAAGAAGTTGAGTTTTGCTTTTACCCTTTTGATGAAGGGATATCAAGGCAAATGCTGTAAGTTTAATAAATAGGATAGACAAACAGATGTATTTACCATCATACTGAATTCAAGTGATATATAAAACAAAAAAATGAGCAACAATTACCTGAGCTAGGCGAGGTAATTTCTTGGGAAACATTTTCAACAGCTTTACCAAGGTTATGTTCACTTTTTGAGGAAGATGATTGAACTGCAGATCCTGACTCCACATCCTGCAATCCAAAAATACCAGATCGCTCTTCGCTTTTTCTATCAAAACCGTCACTAGATTCAATGTGATCATGAATTGAAGTTGTTCCAGGTTCAAAATATGGAGAATCCAACACCAAATCTGGCTGCTGGCTTAGAAAGTTGAGACGGGGATCACATTGAATGAGCTTCTCAAAATGCTTGCCTAGCAATCCTTGCGGGCACTGCAGAAAATGCCGCCTATAACAATATACACCATCACCAAGGTGTCAATATAAAAAACCTCTAAAAAGAATACCAGACCACTAAAATAATAATAGTAGTACCTGTTTATGCTGGCTTGTCCACCAGTAAAGTCTGATGTTGCCTGCCACAAGGTATGCTTCCTTGGCTGTGGATTGATCTCCCTAAAAAACAAAGGTCTTCTTGCCAGCTACAACAAACAACAGGAACACCAACTTAGTGCCACAGATAATTGTGATGCCAATTTAAAAAGAAAAAGAAAAATGAAGGGGATGGTTTATGGTAATCACTTACCACTACTTCGAGCGTGCCTGGTCCATCCTCAGGGTAGTTTGCCTTCAGA
This sequence comes from Pachyrhizus erosus, assembly GCA_026544285.1. NCBI lineage: Eukaryota > Viridiplantae > Streptophyta > Magnoliopsida > Fabales > Fabaceae > Pachyrhizus > Pachyrhizus erosus. The sequence goes on along the minus strand of JAMLFT010012059.1, from coordinate 3,728 downwards.
GTCATAATATCAGACCATGGGATTTCAATCTTATTCTTAAGACAACCATCGAGGACTTCCCATACAAGCTTATGCTTAGCAAAGTAACACTTTGCCACCAAGTCTCCTTCATATCTAGACTTATACTGCAAAAATTACCATATTCAAATTAAGCACAACATCACATCATGTTTGTTTGTATATTGTTTTGTAGGCTATTCTGCAAAATTACGACCGTACCTCCCAAGTCCCAATTTTCAAAATGGTCCCAGGAAAATTGGATGCCTTGAGTTTAGAATCCGCAGTAGCAGCAGCAGAAGATGCCTTTTGATCTTTCTTCTTGGAGTCATCTTGCTGGGAGAGCCTCATCTGAATCAAATCCAGAAGGGAGGGACTCTTCCTGAGACGCAAACCCAAAGGGCTTGGCTCATCCAAGGGGTTATATGAAGCTGGTGGAATTGAAAGGGAATCATCACTTGAACCACACTGCTTCAAAGAAAAAAATCAATTCAATTGGGAGTTAGAGAAAACAAAAACAAAAACAAACTACCCAAAGAAGAAATTGATGATGGACTTCAGAGAAAGATATAAAAAAAAAAAAAAAAAAAACTCTTAAGCAGAAAAATGAAACCTTGGGAAGAGATTCCAATTTGGGTCGCTTGTGGGTATGAAGAGGGGGGATTTCATCTTGAACCTCCAACTTAACCTTTTTCAAACAGTGATTATCCGCATCGGACATCATTAGCTGAACCATGATGCTGAATCAAACAGAAGTTATAACAAATACAATAATAGCGTGTAAGTAGGATTTTCAGAACAAGAGATGAGAGAAAGTTTCTTCTTCTTTAGCACACTATGGCAATGGCGGGCGCTTAGGAAAACCAATGTTTCTTTCTTCAATGGCCGACTGTCACGTGCCGCGTACGAAACGACGTCGTATTTAAAACTGGAAAGCTGGGTCAAGTGGAGAGCTGAATGACAAATTTGACCTCTACTGGAAAACAAACATATGGAGGATTTTTTGTCGCCTATTGTGGGCAAAATTAGGATTTTAATTCGCGGTGTGAAACGGCATTGTTGGGTGCCGTCTGGGGGGCACGTGGCATCACGTGAGATTAACGGATAAAATGTGGGACCCGGTTCATGAACCTTCTTCCTTGTAATTGCGTGGGGGAGTGGGATGGACACGTGGAGGGATCTGGTGGGATGATTGAACACGTAAGCTAGTGAGGTGGGTCCTACCATATATGCCCTTCTGGATAATGTAGCTTGGTTCATTTTTTTTATTATTTATTATGCCTTTCCTTTATCCTAATGGATAAACTCCAGCCTCCAAACCATGCCCATCTACTTTGTCTTTCTGCTTTTGCAAAACACTGCAATTTATTTTATTTTAAATTACAAAAAAGTTATCTATGTGAGTGGGAAAAAAAGTTATTTTTTTTTTAAGGGATTTGTTGTGTACCTTTTTTTTTTTTTTTTTAGCTTATTTATTTTGAAAAATAAAACTGTAGTAAAAACGTATTTCGTTTTCGTTATCCAAAAAATATATATAATAATAGAAACAAACAAGGTCCTTATTTTAACTTTTTTCCAACGCCAACTTGGATTCCGAAACAAAGGGTAAACGTGCTGCAAATTTTGAATGATAAAAAAAGAAAAAAAAAAAAAAACTATTATAAAGGAAGTGGAGGGGGAGTACAGGACCGCCCTAAAGAAGAATGATAAGTTAGTAAAGGGAAATTGAAAATAGTCAAAGTTATCGAATATCAAAATCAAAATTGACATGTTCCTTCTCGAGTCAATTAGTAAACTGCTGGATATAAATTATTAGTGTGTGAATTTTAATTTCTTACAACATATTTAACTCCTTCTTTATTCATCTTCTTAACTCATCTCTTCTTTATTATCATGATATTTTGCTTAAACTAAAAAAATGACATACTAACTAGACCTCCATAAAATTAAGTCAACAAATCCAAGTGGAGCAAGTTGTCATAAGAGGTTAGCTAAAGTTTTAGAATTCGTAGCCGACTTTATATGTGGCTGTTAAAGAATATTGTTAGATTGAAATTCCTACTTCACCACCGTAGATCAATTGCTGCATTCACTGTTTCATCTTAATCAATTGATGGTGGATTATCTTCAATAAAATTAATATGTAATTTATATATAAAAAAATTATTTTTCTATTTCTAATATGTAATACTAACAATTATATTATGCATATAATATTATTATTTTATTATTTTGTTATATTGAACGCCTCTCTTACCTTTATTTTATTTTATACCAAATATACCACAAAATTAACAACTAACATATGTTAGTCCATTTGCGAGCCAGTTTAGACATATTTCAAGCGAGTGTCCTTTTTCAAATTTTGGAAGGTGCTTCATTCCAACGTTTGATTTACAGAATGCTGCATCATTAACATTTACATTTCTTTGGTCCATCAATCATTACATCTTACTCCATTTTTTTAACACACATGGTTTTCCATGAGCACCTTTCCAACCAAAGTCTACAATTTAACTTAATTATAAAGCAGATAGGAATATTAAGCAAAATTAGTTGCATAAATGTCAAGAGCTAAATGCATAAAATTCATAAGGAAGATCAAATCTTTCCCTCAAATGAGAGATCCATACTTTACAAATCAGAATGATGATTCTGTCCATGATAAATGTTGTAGACCATACAATTCATCCGTCTTTACATATTTCTTTTTGTGTTACTTTTGGAGACAAAATATACATGAATAGTATAAATTATTTTACTCTATTACTTAATCACAAATCAAAATATATAATATGTCTGTTAATTTCTATAAAAATCATCTTCAAAGCTACATCAAAATTAATTTATAATTTCTAATAATTTGACAATTGATATTTAAGTAATTAATAATGTAAAATCTTTTATCATTAAAATTTTTATAAAAAGATGATTTATGCTGCACAACTAAAGCAAGATAGATGGGTTAGTTAAAAGGACTAGAAATTTTAAACAAACCACTATCGGAAACTGATTTTCTAGATTCATAATCTGATGAGGTGTACATAAGACACTTCTTAAAGTACTGGAATATGTACTTGCATTTATAGTTTCTGGATCTTATAGGCTTATCAATTTTATCTACTTGCTTCGATGTTCTGTCAGTGTGTAATGAAGTTTTATCTAGAATCCCATTTTGTAATGATGTTACCACAAACAATCTGTGCCTCGATAAATAATGTCAAAGTCAGATCATTCATAATGTGTGATGTTTAATATAAAAGGATATCATCTTTGTTGTCATAAGATTGAATCAAAATTAGAAGTAAGCTGTACCATCCAAAAGTTGTCTGTTGATGACTCTGGGTAAGCATTCACTCTTAGCAAAGCTCAATGATAAAATAACAACCATAAAATATTGGGACAAATATTTAAATATTTGTTATTGTCTAAATGTTTATTAAGTCAAAATATCTAACATTTTACCCTATGGTAGTGTTTTAAATTGCGATGCACAGTTACAAGTGCACCTCCAAACATTTAAAACACTTATTCCTTGTCTTTTATCTTTTATCGCTTGTTCTTCTTTTGTTATTTGGTAAGTTGAGTCTTGTTGTTTATCTTTCCATTTTTAAGTTATTTAAGAAATTGACATCCGATATCAAAATATATGAATTGTTTAATATAAGATTATTTCAATTTAATTAATAGTTTGAGTTAGATTTTAAATATACTAAGTAATGCCTCTTATA
>JAMLFT010012058.1:0-10669 GCA_026544285.1 Pachyrhizus erosus | reverse complement strand
ATAAATAAATTTTAACTATTTTTATCTTATTTAATGATATCATTAAATAAGATAAAAATAGTTAAAATTTATTTATATTTTTATAATAAAATTTGTTTATATTTAAGTCTATCATTTTTTTTATAATTGAGTCCGAAAAGAGGATATATAATATATAATTTCCTAACAATCATCGATTACCTAATGAAAGCATCCAATGTAAAAAGATAAAGAGATTTATTAATTTAATAATTGATTGAATGTAAAATAAAATATGATGAGGTGAATCAATAATCCTAAAACGTAGCTCATCCTAAAGTTCTATTAACTAACTCTAAACAATATTCTCTTCATTTTAAAATAAGTGATGTTTAAAAAAAAATTCACAAGAAAAATAACATATAACTTAATGAATGAAATAATTTTATTAAATTATCCTTGTTGGTAGCTAAAAAATTAAGCATCCTAATAATTAGTGTCGCTACAACATTGGTTAAAAATTTTAAACAATTTTTTATTAAAATTCACACATTTAAAATTGTAGAAATTTATTGATGATGTTTTTCAATATTTTTTTAATTCTTTAAAAGACACTAGTTAATGCACGTAAATATTCAAATACAATTATGCTTATTTATTTGGATAAATCTGAAATAATTTTTTTTAAGTTTTATCGAAAACCTAAAAATTACGTCACACTCCTATGAAATTTTGCACGTTCTAAAATGTCACTTGTTTTGATACGAAGACAGTATTTTTTATTTTTTTTTGTTGAACGATGGAGAGTGTACTAGTAATTGATAATTAACCAAAATATATTTAAGGTGATCAAATCTTAATATGAATTAAGTTAATAGAATAAATCCAATTAAAAAAAAGAAAATGCTTAAATAATTTTTTAGGTCCATAATATTTTTTTTTAATTTTACTTCTCACAAAATTTTTTATCAATTTTAATTTACGAAAATAGTTTTTTTTATCTTTGTAATATTTGATTTATATTGAATTAGTTCTTATAATATGTTAATTATATTCGTACTTTACGAACTAAAATCAATATGATCAATATACTACACGGATTAACTTAGCGTGAACTAAATATAACAGAGATTAAAAGTTAAACAAAAGAAAATTTTCAAGAATTAAAACTAACAAGAAATTTTTAGAATTAAAATAAAAAATATTACATAAGGACTAAAACATCATTTAAATTAAAAGAAAAATACAAATGATATAAAAATTTGGAAAAACCCTTCAATCCAATAATAACATGTTTCCTGGTGGTGGGAAATTTTGGATACTTTACATGAAATATTATATTTTAATTTCAATATCTCATTGTATCACAACAAGAATAATAATAATATCACCTACCATGACCTTAACTAAAGATTTAAACACGTGTATTCATAAGAAAATACAAAAACAAACCTAAATTAATAAACAAATCCATAGTCATGTAACAAATAAGAAAAGTTGGATGAAAGTCAACTCGAGTGATCCTGAAATTCATTTATTTTTTCTCAATAAACATGGAGAATTAAGTTTTATCATTTGATAGACGTAAAATAAAATAGAATGTTTCTTTCTTTCTTTAGGATGATACAACGTTTCGTTATATATTGTTTTGTTACGACCATTTTATTAAAATTAAATGCACTACCTTTTTAATTTCATGTTTTATTGTACTTTATTTTCAAATACACCAAATAAAAAATAAAATCATATATCATATTTCATCCTTAGTAACGGATCTACCAAATACTACCATAAGTATGACATCAATAATTAAAAAAACCTTACGCCGCGGTCAGGTCAACGGATGTTTTACTTTTCTTTCTTTTTTTCGGTTAACCTTAAGAAATGTTATTACTCTTTTTTGTTAACAGATTGAAATTTAGAAAAGAATATAGCTACAAAATCTTCTTTAAAACATTACGTAAAAAACTGTTAACTAATCATTTTTTAAGGGTCCTTTGAAGTGATTATAAGTGTTTGATCTTAATTTTTAAAATAAAAAATATTTAATAAAAATGATGTTAAAGTTTTTTAATTTAATTTTAAAATATTTTTATATTTATTTTTTAAATTAAAAAATTATGAATTTACCATCATTATTATTATGAACACACCGTACACTGATACCATTACTGTTATTACTGACACAGTTATTGTCATGAAAATTATTATCATAAAAATATATTTTTAAACTAATTTTAACATGATAAAAACTTTTAAAATAAATTAAAAAAATATAAATTAAATTTTAAAAATTTTGAAACTACAATTAATAATTGGCTGTTGATTTTAAAATTTTAAAATTTACAACTAAAATCCAACCCTAACTGCCCTAAGGTTTTTTTAGACAAAGCTAATTTCATTTAAAAAATCCATGTGAAGACTACAAGTTATGGCCAACCCAGAGCAAACAAAACACCAGCAAATCTCAGTAACTTGACACCCCAACCCACGTGACATATCCACGAAAATCTTCTAATACCCATCCAATTTTTCTACATAAAGTACAAAATAGAATATAAAATCCAACCCCCTGCACTTACTCCAATACGAAAAATGTATATACTAATATAGACATCACGAGCGCTGAATATGATGCTGAATTGACCACACCAAAGCTAAAACCGTAATTAAAGCCTAGCCGATGTTTCATGATCATGTTGCAAGACTTGATTATATGTAACACTCATGAACTTGATGTAACACATGATAATGGATCATTTACCCAGTATGACAAAAAATATGATAAGCCTCCTGTCTTTGAAAACTGCCCTAAGGTTGTTGAACCAACAGATTTGCATAAGGAAAGGTACTAGTTATGTTTTCTGCACTTGGCCACACTAACTGACCAAAGCATATTATACCAACGATGCTAGATTGTGTCCCTTTACTTTAATCTTGAAGTGATCTAAACGACACTAATAGCTTCTGCCCTTAAGATTAGATGAAGTACCAGAATATACAAAATTCAACTTGATGACAAGTTTGGAAAAAATATAAAAGATCTATAGTGCAAAATATATATTTCTTAGTTTAGTTACCTAAAGCAAACTGTTATAATTTTACTAAAAAGTACTATAAAGGTATATAGTACAAAACATATATATCATAGTTTAGTTACCTACAGCAAACTGTCATAATCTTACTAAAAAGGAACTACTAAAAAAAAATGGTAGGTAAAAAAAAACAACTCATCCCCCATTAACAAAACTTTACATTGCATGGGGTTATACACTCTCTTTTGAGATATAACTCCTCAGTTTCTGAATGTTTCTAGGATCGCTCCCAGGGGAACCATTTTTCTTCAGCCGGTGTCAGAGTTCAAAGCTAAACAAAGGGCAGTCAGTGAAGGATGGACATGGTGATGTTTCGGCCAATTTACAAGGTGGAGTGTAATGTGAAGAAGTTGAAGTCATGGTGATGGACATTGAGCTGTTTCAACCATGAGTCTGCTGCACTGTACAGATAGGATATCCTTTCATTGTCATAAGGCTCAGGGTTTAGCCACATGCTTCCTTGCATTTTGTAAGTAGCTAGCCCAAATGGAAGCAGAGAGACATGGCCACTGTTCCTTTCCTTGCATTTCTCTCCTTGGATAGAGCAATATAGATCATTCCCTATGTCAATGTCATCACACTCCATTGCAGAATCTGCATAAACACATCAGAGATAATGTTAAGTTTTCAGAAGGAATGAGATCAAGGCCAGCTTTACAACAAACTATGTGAACCTCAGCCAAAAACCTTGGGAACAATGCAATGCTCATTAAGTCCCTCTTTTTCATTATGCAATATAATAAAACACGTTAAAAAATGTATACCAATATTGCCACACACTACATACTTTAGTCAGGTAAAGTTTGGGTTAATGTATTATTGATTGCCAATCATGACTTTCATTAGTTCAGGGGTGAATGATGAGAAAAACTAGCAAACCTCAAACGATATGAACCCAATCTATGACTGTACAATATACCACCACCTCCTAAGCAATGGCAAGAATTACAACTAATTTGATCTGTTTTTTCACTTTCCAGAAAAGAAAATGTTGATAAAAAAGTTACATTAAGATACCTTCGAAAGATGATGACAATGTATGGAATGTGAGGAAGCATGCTTCCAAGTCCTTTTGGTTGTTCCTGCTTGGGACGGTATAAATTGGGTACCTATTCAATGATGAAAAGTCAGTATAACATCTCTCTACCAAGGAAACTAACAGAGACTAGACATCTTAAAGAAATTAATATAAACAAGATACAAAAACTGCAAATAAAAAGTAATAAGCGCATTCTTCTAACCAATTTATATCACTGTAGCTAGACTTAATCTGGTCTATGAAATCATAAACAAAGACCAACTTTCTCTTGTTGATTTATAAGAACAAAAGTTTTATCTCAGTAGGTGAGATCAACAACATAGATCACACAATGTCATTCGGTAGTTAAAGACCAAATCTTTAGAAATATTATATACAAAAATAAAATGGTCCTAGAGACAATGTAAACAGTTCACATGAATATCACATGTAACAAGAGCAACAAACTATGCTCACCAAGAAACAGCCATCCAACTTGCTGGGGAAAGGTCCACACACTTCAACGTCATTAATGCTGGATGGCTTCGAGCTAACTCGTCTATCTGAAACAAAAAACAATCGAAGGAAATGTATCGCATGAGTGAAACATACAAATACAACCATCTATATTATTACCATTGAAAAGAGGTGGTGAAAAGTGAATACTACTAGAAAATAAAAAAATACCTTCTCTGCAAGTGGAACCCTTGCATAAGGTGAAGCCATCTCAGTATACTGTAAGTAAAGGTAGCCAAGTTTATTATCCCTTAGCCATGAAGCCTCCTGGTCACAGCTTGAATCTTCAGAAACAGCATCCTCCCAAGCTTTGCTTGAATTGTTACTTAATGATCTAGATAGGTTATCACTTCCACTATCCTCACTCCATGAATCACTTTCAAATTCAACTCCATCACTATCCTCTCTCCGATTGCTACAAAACAGAAAAGAGGAAGATCAATTAGACCATTTTGTTGATATATATATATATATATATATAAGCACATTGCACTGTTTCCTGCCTACCGAGAAGCTGCAACAGACTTGTTGGTGTAGATTTGGATAGCAGATAGATATGGAACATAGTACTGAGTCACAGTATCACCATCCTCCAGGGTCACAGGAGTACCGGCACCATATGCGCTCCATTCATAATAGCAGTCCCAAAGATCTTGCAGAGTGAAGTATTCAATTGTGTCCTTGCCAAGAGGCTGCCATAGGGGATTTAGATCATTAAAACAGCTCTGCAAATTAAATGATAAAGGAAAAGAAAATTAAGTAAAGAAATCACCAGGTTAATGGTCCTTCTTCCTTCTAATAAAATTGCAACATTTCTTAATTGAATTAAAGGCAAGAAAATGAACCATATTGTTAAATCACATCAAGCACTAAGACAACTTCATCTGACTACAAACAAAAAATAGTTTATTACAAGAGGATAAATAATACAAGAGTATAAAGTGTATACATTGATGTTGTAAATGGTCTTTTATATTGTCATCTAATTACAAACTATAATATAAGATAAATTTATTAAATTTTACAATAATTATTTCAAAACTCATAAAAAATCATTTCTGATTGATTGATAGTCCTAAAATTTTTATACTAACAGTTCATATAAATTAAATTCATAATGCAATGTTACCCGTTTGTGTCAACTAATGCAAAAGAGATTATTTGTAAGAAACTATTAGTTAAAATGCAAGAAGCACTCTCTTGACTCCATCCACGTCATAATTTTAACTATCAATTAGTAAAAGGTAAGTTTAGGCTAAGAGAATATGCTAAAAATAGTACAATTGACAAAGAAACCATTAGTCACTATAAGCAGTAACAGCTTAAAAAGCAAAGATGCTAGCAGCTAGTATTACTCAACACCCTCCACAGATACAATCTTGTTTTTTTTGTTTACTTCACTTGCCACCTTTTGAACAGCCAAAAAACATTGACTGATTCTCAAAACAATATATGCTTATAGAAAATCACATAATTAATGACATTGTAATGTCGTAAAAAAAAAGTAAATAGAAAATCCCAGAGAACACATCTTTCTCAATAATAGGTTGCCAAAAAAAAGAATGATATTATTATTAATAAAAGGATCAATATTTTTTCACAGGGCCATCAATCAAAACCATTGGCCTGTGCCCACAAAATGTAATGACCAATTTCCCGTCACACACGACACATGAGGTAAACTAGAAGCCGCCAGACACACGTGTACTAATCTCATTAAAGAAACATTATGGTTTATCTTTAATGTTTGGCCCTTGTCCCTTTGAATCACAGGCCAAGAGAAGAAGAAACCTTTATTTTCTCTCCAAATCAAATCAAGTATCATAATTGCCGCATAAAACCACCTTGACTAAGAATAATAACTCATCATTCATGCCTTAATAAAATAAAAACCCACAGATTTTCCGTGAAGCAAAATATCACAAAGATTTACAGATTTTTTATGATTTTTAACCATTCAGGGAATTGGAACTCTGACTAAAAATTGTCAAGTCAAAAATTAATTGGAATTAAAAAAAAAAAAGTGGTCTCGTTCTATCCTTCCTATTCCAGATTTTTTAATTTTCTACTAAAAAATGATTAGGGTAAGTGTTATCAAATTTGAGTCTTAGAAGCAAAGTGTATCAAACTTGCCTAATCAGTTATTGACATTCCTTCTTTTCAAACAAAATCGCAGAGATGATAATGGGTAATGTCTCATATCCTTGTACGAAGACTAATCTCAGGCAAGTTGTGTACGAAACGAGACAAAATAATTAATGAGATTAGCAAGTTTCGAAGAAAAAAAAAACTACTTATTTTTACTTTTCTAAATTGAGAAAAAATAATAATTATAAAATAAACGAGCCGTACGTAAATAACAAAAAACAATAAAGTGTCTTTTTCCACTAGTAAGAAAAACTTTAGTATCAATATCAACCATAGTTTATACAACATATTTATTTACTTTATGAACAATAATAATTGAAAAATGACACGTGGAGGAAGATTTTTCAAAAGGCATCCAATGGATATTCCCTAGACATGACAAGGGATTTATATTTTTACGACACCGTTTCAAAGTTTTCATTATTAACATGTTAATGTCTCCTCTCAGCGGTGACAGATCCCTTCAACGCCACAAATTCACAAACACAGTCCCACAGAGAAAACGAAAGACAAGCAAATAAACAAAATTGATAATAATAATAATAATAATAATAATAATAATAATAATAATAATAATAATAATTCAAATAGAATAAAACAATTGGCTATTTATTAATGTAACCATAACTCAATTGACATTTAACATATAATGTAACCGCGTATTAGCATACACTATCATTTAATTTGGTTATTAATTTGTCATAAGTACGTTTCATTAAAATTAAAATTTTAAATGTTTTTTTAATAAACAGTTATGATTATATTTTCTCTTTTAAAAAATATTATATATATTTTTTATTTGAAAGAAGTATAATTAATTAATGTTTGATGAGAGTTGAAGAATGTAACAATATCCACGAAGTATTCAATGAATTTTTAAATATTTATTGAACACTCAGATGAAAAGAAGAAAAAAGAGTAACTGGGGCTGATTTCATTATTTTTAAATACAATAGTTCTAAACTATCTTAACATATCGTGTTAATAATTTTGGAAATTACTATGTTTGAGAAAATATCATTTAATTTTTATTTTATTAAGATATTAAATGTATATTTTGATTTTATTTAATATTTTCTTTATTAGTCATTAATTGTAATAGGATACGACAAAAATTTACTAGAAAGCTAATAATTTATCTAAAACAACAATTATAAAAAAAATAAATAAATCTTAAACTAGACCATATCATTATTTTGTGCTATGCTGTGCAGCATTACCCCATGACAACTATTTTTCTTTCCCCTTTTTTTTCTCATACCGCATGACAATTATTTTGAACAGCATACCAGAAAAAGTTTATTAAAAAGATAAATAAAAAAAGTACTGATATTCTCATTTATTATTTGAGATCAGACATTAAACGAACAAGAGTACATCTGTAATTTTTATTCATATCCACTTTCCGTATTTCCAATATTTAATTAAATTGTTTCAATCTTTTTTATAACAATTACTTTCTCTCTATTACTCATAAATGCGTAACAGGTACAAATATTCTAAGAACCGAAAAATCAAAATTAAATAATGCACATAATAATATAAATAAAATATTTATTCAAACTAAAATAAAAAATAATAATAATGCATATCCATCTACCAACTAGTCAAAAATCATTCTATAAATATAATAATAATAATAATAATATGTATAATTTTTAAAATAATTATAATAAAAATTAATAAAATTTCCTTATATAATAATTTATAATTGAATAATAATATCCAAAGTCAATATTCAGACCATTTATTCAAATCAATATAAGGGATATTATTTAAAATAAAATAAAATAAATTTATTAATTTTTATAATAATTATTTTAAATTAATAATTCATAACTATTAAATTATTTTTTAAAAGTAAAAAAATATTTAACCATGTAATCATTTATACAGATAAACACGGGGAAAAGGAAACAACAAAAATTAAAGAAAGATCCAAAAAAAAAAATATTCTATTTTTCTGTGAATGGGAATTGCAGGAAATAAAAAAAAAAAGGAAAAGAAAAATAAACAAACACAACTGAACAAACAAACGCACCGTCCGATGAATCGAAACAAACAGAATCGACCCAGAGAGACATATAGCAGGACTTGAACTCGACCAAAAAATAAACGAAGAAATAAAAATAAATAAATACCTTAGGTAGATTCTGAGAAGGAACATGGGGAGTGACACATTGAAGAAAGCGTTCCAAATTGGAAGGTGAACTTGCGGAGCAACACGTGAATGAAGAGGTTGTGAAGGAGGAGGATGAAGAGGTGGTGGAAGAGGGCATTGTTGTTTCTCAGAGATTTTCCTGAGAAAGTGATGGAAAATCCTCAAAAACCCACAAGGCCAAACCAAGAGAATGATGGAGCAAATGGGTTTTAAAACTTCTTTTCTTTTGGATATATAGGAAGCTCTCAAGTCTCTCTCATTATGGAGAGTGTATCATATAAGGGACTAAAGATCACTTTTTTTTTTTTTTTTTGTTATGGGTAAGGAAGGCTGTGATTTAATCAATCTAAGATTTTGTTTATTTGGGAAGAACTTCGGCACTTTCCTTAAGGTAAGAGATTTGAAACATTTTGATGGGATTGAGGGTATCAGGAGGAGAATTAATTAAATTAAAATGGAAAAAAGGGTAAGAGGGATGGTAATAATAATAGCTGAGGAGAGGAAGGAGCAAATGGACAAAGTGCACCCACAGAATATTTTAAGCTAGGAAATGCAAGGAAACAATTGACCTTTCGGGGTTTTTTAAATGCTTCAATTCTATAAAGGTGTGGATTTCTTTTTTTTTATGACCCAAATTGGAGTTGAAGAAGAAAGATGAAGAAGAGAAAATGTAACTGTTTTTTGGAGTATGTTTTTTTGAGGAAGAAACTCAATTAATTGGAAGATAAAGAGAAACGGATTTTGGGGTCTTTTTGCATATTTTTTGTTGACAAAGGTTACATAGAAAGAGAAGATTTATAGAGAGAGATAGAGTGTTTGTGTGTGTTAAAAAGAACAGAAGATATGTGATGGCGCGTCGCGGTGGCGAAGAAGAGAGAGTTCGCTTCGCCGCGTGTAAGATTCAAGTGTTGTCAGTACCCTGTAGCTCTTTTTCTTTCTTCAATCACACAATATTTTTTATTATTATATTATTAATTATTAATATAAAATATTAATTACTTTTATTAATGATTAATTTTTACTAAAAATTTTAATTGACTATTTTAAATGAGATTTTTTTTCAATTTATAAAATTCAAATATCAAACATTACTTAAAAAATTCAAGTTTTATTTCACTTAAATCAATAATATATTCGTCTAAAATGTTTATCACACATAAATTATTAATATTAGTTATCTAAAAATTTTAATAAATTCATTACATCTCAATTTAAAACATATTTCATTTTTTCATTTTAAGTTTTGGTGAAGTAATCGAATATGTTATTTATTATCATCTAATATTTTATTAATTAATTTCGTTAAATACTTTTAATTTAATTAATTTAGTGACGGGTTGTTTTTGTCCTTTCGTTTAAGGTTTTGATCCTAACTCTGTTTCTTTATTTTATCTTCCAGTTTTGAGTTTAAATCTGCTATTAATAATTTGTGTACCTAAAAAATGTTAATAATTTAGTTGCAACATGATACACGTGTTGAATATCTTTTAGGATAAGGTTATTGGGGCCTTTGGATTTGTTTGTACAGAAAAAAAAAAATATATATATATATATTATAATAGCCAAAGTACTTTTATTTGGTTCTTCTATGTAAGGAACATGCTGTCCCACTGTAAAATGAGTATAGTTACAATTGAACGTGACGAGGGATAAAATAAAATACATTTGTTGCTTTTATCTACCTACAGAAATCAACATCTAATGATAATGTTTTGTTTTTCAATCAAATATAACATATTATTATTTTCATACACTGTAAATGTAAATATATTT
>JAMLFT010012057.1:0-10669 GCA_026544285.1 Pachyrhizus erosus | reverse complement strand
TTATTCATTTGATTTATACTCAGAGAGATTTATAACATAAGAAATTTTATTGAAATTGTTCCCTGTGGGTACGACATCCGTACTTGAAAAAGTACTATACTATAATTGAATCGATACACTTGCCAAAGAAAAGAAAAATAATTAACAAACACATAAGGGAAAATAGAGATTGAAAATATAATAAAGATCAATACACAAAACATGATGAACACCGTTACTCCTCCCCCTTCATAACCAAAGGGATATCTTTCACTATAATAAACTTGGCTTTTATCTATCACAATGGTGCAAAGTTTCACTATGTTTATAGCTTTGTTGTATTGTCCAATATTGATATAGAGATACATTAGAGAAAATGATTATTGAGAAAAAAAATTAAGAGAAATGGTTTTAGACACTTAACATGAAGAAATAAAGAGTATTTTATATTATACTGAAATTAAATTTCAAAAAAAGATTTTACAAATTAAAAAGAGAACATGAAAAGAAATATATTATGAAATGACTTGAAAGAATATTGAAAAATAGTGATGATAACAGTCCTCTACACAAGAAATAAAGAAAGTAGATTACAACTACTACACAACTATTTCTAGCTTTTTCATTCATTTATACTTCACAATCACATGTAAGAGAGAGCACTAGTGCACCTACGTTGCATGTTAGTTTACAACCTTTGTTAAACTTGTTTTGGTTTAGTTAGACACCAACGAAAATAATTTGATGGAACCAAATCCAACCATTTAAATTGATTGGAACTGATATTTTTAAATTTGTGGTACTTGTAATTAAAACATGTCCATTACTTGATCTTTTTTTTTTATCTCTTTGGTGTTTTAGTTTTGATTAAATGAAAAATTTCTACTCATCCTTATCTATGCTCAATGTGGTACCTCCCACACCCAACGTGAATGGTCCAAAGACACTTTCTCTCTCATATAGCCTAACACTTAATGTAATAGCCCATTTTTTTTATAGTAAAATTAACCTTAAGAAGATCTTTTGATGACCTTGTTATTATATTATTTAATATTATTACTAGAGGCTAGAAATAAAAATAAGCCAACGCTTATTAAGTTGCCTACCCAAATATGTTTCACTAAGAAGGAAGAAGAAGAAAATAAGGTTAATCATTAAAAAAAATATAAAAGAAGATAAAAAGGAGAAAGAGAAAAAAATAAAAAGAGAAAGGAAAAGGAGGAAATTAGGAGCCCAATCCTTAAAGCTTGTCTTTGTGTTCCCCAAGTGAGTGCTTCCCCCTACCTTTCCCAAGCCATACTTTTATGGTATATATTATGTTCCCTCATTTCCTATCTTGACTATATTGCTAATGTTAGGATTTGGGTATGTTTAGCTTTTGATTTGTATAATTACTTTTAATTTGATTGGACAAATTTTGAATATCCCAAAGTATTTGATAGTATTTTTTTATTGACTGAATGTTAAGGTGCTTGGTTGTTCCTATTATTTTTCCGCTTTTTATGTACTTGATTATTAAATTTTGTAAATTAATGTTTGGATGTATTAGAATTCGTGTTTTCCTATGTATTTTGTGGTTTATAATGGTTGGAATAGGTTACACATTAATTGTATAAGTTTAGAGTGAGTCTTAGAGTGCTTAGAAGTCTTTAGGGGAAAAAGTTATGCAGAAAAAAAAATGTGAAATCACTACTTTTTATCAATCAAAATTTGTTGGGCAGAAAAAGGTGATTCATTGGGTGAATTAGAAACAAAGTCAAGGGTGAGCCTTTAGAAGCATTTTGTTGGACAAACATGAAAATTCACTGAGTAAATTTGAGATAAAGCGAGGCTAATCCTCTAGAAGTATTTTGTTAGGCAAATGAAAAATTTGTTGGGTAAAAAGGAAAATCATTTGGAAAATTTAGGGCTTCGCTGAGTGAATTTATTGATAGAATTAGCATTAAATGTCTTCATAAGAAATTTATCCCTAAATGTTAGTTAACTGATGGTTTTGGCTCACCAAAAATAAGGTTTGTAACTCAAGATATGTCCATTTTAGTGAGCATAGGTTCAATTGTCAAGGTTACATGATAAATGTGTTCTTCCTAATTTTTGGCATAATAAATGATAAAACTAGATTTTGAGGTCAGAATAGAAGTTGTAAATAATTGTCTTAGCTTTCCAACAAGATAAACATCAATTTGATAGGGTTACTATAACTTGAGATATCACATTTACAATTGTAAAAAGGTTATAGACACATAATAGAAAGTGATAGAGATAGCCCCTAAAAAGTTAAGAAATGTTATATTAACTATGATACCAATAGTTATTATAATGGGTGGGTGATATAGAATTAACATAGATTGCTTTGTATATGACTTAGTTGGATATGTATAAAATGTTATGAATAAATTGTGACTGATATTGTTGTTCCATTAACTATGAACTTGACTTATGTTATGGAAGGTATGATGTGTTAACATGTGATATAATGCTATAAGATGTATGATTGTGACTTGATGTCATTGTGATGAATAGCCTAACCTGTATGTCGTGAAGATAACACTTAGATGATATCTCATATGTGAGGAAATTAGCCTATGAAAGGTAAAAATAGTACTCACTTAAATTACTTGTATTATGTGCATATGATACTAAAAGATACATGCCTATGACTTAATATCATTGTGGCGGGTGGCCTATTTTATGAAAGATGAGAATGAAACTCACTTTATCCTAGTGATGAATTTAAACAGTGGAGGTTCATAATGGATTTATCCCAAACCTTGGGTGAACAAGTTTTAGTGTGAAAATTTATTTATCATGTAAATCCCATTATTGAGACGTGTTTCAAAAGTTAAGTCACTATTAATTTTAAATAGGCTAACAAACCTATTTTTAAATAAACCAATGAACTTTTTAAAAAGTTCATCTTTACATATAATCCAATCTTAATCTTATGAATCTATTTAATTAATAATATTATTTAGGTATAGTATGATTATTTATTTTTTATTTTATTATATTATATAAATAAATAAACTAATCCATAGAATCTAATAAATTTTTTAAGTCTAAATTTAACATATTTAAATTTAACATATTTAAGTTTAACTTATTATTATTCTTACTCGTTATTCTGATGACCAACTTAAATATTACAAATATAAAATATAAAAACATATTTAAATAAATAAATTTCTTCAAAAGTTAAATCCTAATTTATTTTTTTAAAATTTGCTAGGTCAAGGCAAACTTTAAACATATTAGACCATAAACTCTTATTTAAGACTAGACTAACTCTCATCACCACTCATTACCTAATGAACAACCTAGCTTTTAAAAATGCAAAATATAAAAGCCGTTTGACGTTGAGATCAACTTGAGCCTCTCGTAGCCCACATTGCAGTAGTCAACGTTCTCCACCAAATTTCGCATCATATCCGAATCTTGGATAAACCAAATTTAAACGATTTAATCATTATGCACATTAGGTCTTCAACTGCACGCAGGTCTTGCTAAGAAAAAGTATTGTCACAATCTCAAATCTTGATTCTTTGATCCGATGATGGAAGATAATCAAATGACAAGAAATTACCTTTGCCTGCAGGTAGATATCGAATTTTTTATTATTTAAACTTCTAGGTTCAAGACTAATATTTTATATGGATTAAGAGTGAGATAGATAATAAAAGGAAATGAAATAAAAAAATGATAAAATTATAATGAAAGAGATGTAAATCCAAAGGAAAAAATCTTTAAAATTCAAAAACAAAAAATAATTTCTAAAACACGAAAAACAAAATGATTCAATAATTCATATTTAAACATTTTTTGAATGGATTGAAAGAAGGAAAGAGCTGAGTAAAAATTATATAAAAAATAGAAAGAAATTATATAAAAAATATTTATACTAAGTAAAAATTATTTTTTTCTCTAACTAATTCTTAAGAAAACTATTTATTATTTTTCAAAAATAATAGTTATAAAAATTTAAATGAAAAAAAAAATTCCTCCAATTTCATGTAAATTTAGCATGGAAGCATTTTCAGATGGATCCCATGAAGATAACTTCCTATTTCTCCTCTAACAGTAGAAATTTGATATTTTCATCCCATCAGTCATTTCTTTCCATTCTACTTGCTTCTACTGCCCTTCATTTGTCTCTTGCTCCCATGCGGAAAATCCAACAAATTTAACCGAGTTCTCTTTCCTATTAATAATTACAGGGGACTTTACAAGATTATCACACAGCACATCAATTTGACCTGTGCAATTTGACCTGTTCATAAATTTTCTCTGTTGCACTGGCGTGTGCAATGTGCTTTACAAGATAATATCACACACCACATCAAATTACTTAAAAAGAGCCTTCCACCACACACCTTGTAACCACAAAATCAGCTATGTTCAGTTTGACATATTCGTTCACATATTTTCTCTGTTGCACTGGCGTGATCGGGATCCTTTGATCTTTCGGGAACGAAAATAAATAGGTCCATAGAAACACGCAATGGCCTTGTGTTCCAAAACATTCCAGCTTTTTTAGAGACAAACAAGCACATTGCTACTAGAACCCTTGCTCAGCTGTGTCATACCACTAGATGCTTCAGACATAGAGTTGACACTCCCAGCTGGATGGATATATAAAAGAATGGATATCCTAGCTGATCACAAAATTGATAATCTCTTTGTTGAACTTGGATATTCGTAAAGTTTTTGTGTTCGATGAGTTCCTTAACAGAAAATCCCCTTCATCACTAATTGAGAATCTTTGTTGAACTTGAGTATTCATAAAGGTTTTGTGTTTCATGAGTTCCTTAACAGCAAATTACCCCCCCCCCCCCCCCCCCACCCCCCCCAATAATACCCTTCGGCACTGATTAATATGGGACGTTTCCTTTCACCATAATCCAATGTGACAACTGTATTTAGTTCTGTTTTGCTTTTTGGTGTGATCATTACTTGAACTGAATGAAGCAGGTATTAGGAGGAAACTGTATGAAGCCAATTCAAGTCAACATCAACTCGAGGAACATCTATCTTTAGATTGGGAAGCATAGTTTTGAAATCTTCCCATGAAGCAGCTGTCTCTTCATCGCATACCACCACCTTTAAATTCTTAAGATTAGGGATTGTGGACGGTAATTCACACCTTGCACAACTTGTCATGTAGAGATTTTGTAGATTAGACAGATTACCAAAGTCCTCCGGAAAATTAGGAAGGCTTATGCAATTTGAGATGTCAAGAAGTCGTAGGTTTGAAAGCCTTCCAATAGAATCTGGTATCCCTTCCAAACCAGTACAGGAACTAAACCTTAGGAGTTCCAAATTTTCCAACTTTCCAATTTCTTGTGGCAGTGCAGAGAGTTTGTGGCAACTAGTAATACTGAGCTTCTTCAGGGAGATGATATCACAGAGCCCCTTAGGCAATCCCACCATATCTTTGCTATAGTCAATATTTAACTCTTCAAGATTTGGAAAAGCGTATGAAATTAGCATGTCATTGTTTTCAAATGCCTGTTTCATAGTACACAAGTAGAGGGATAACTTTTTAAGATTCTTCATTGTGACAAAGGAAGGAACAGAAATCCGCTCTAATCTGAGTCTTTTCAGGTTGGATAAAGAGCCAAGTAGTTCAAAGTTGTTCAATTCAGAAGTATAGAATCTGTAATTTGTGACTATCAGAACTTTTAGTTTGTTCATTTCTTCTATGAAATCTGGAAAGGAATAATTCTTAGTTCGAAGATTAAAAATCAGAACCTCAGCTTGAGCTAGTTGCATTTGGGGCCAATCTAAAGTGCAATTTTCATCTGCAAACGCAACCCTTAAGGCATAAGTGGTGGAAGAGTAATGAATGGCAGATCACAACATTCATATTACCATTTTTTACTTTGTAAGTATATAATTTAGAGAAGGTATAACTCACCAATTGATATAGACAGTGTGTGGGCAGTACCCTGTTGGGGCTTATGCAATTTTGACTTCTCCTCAAGCAACTCGTGTTTATTTTGATTTATCTCAATAATCAATCTTTTTCTCTCTTCCATTGATTCTTGGGTGCTTTGATAAATTGCGAACTCTCTCAGAAGGTCATGAAGGACGATGAAGTGGTTACCATAGTAGTAATTGTCTGTGTCACTAGCATTTTTCCTGGTAAAGAAACAGAATTTAATTCCTTAATAAAGAAAATTTCCTGCACAAGATTATAAAAATGCTCTCTATCAAGAACAATAATTACGAATTTCAACTTCTGTCCTCTAAATCAAATCAAATGCAGAGTTACAGAATATGAGGTGCTTAATTTCCATCCAAGACGGTCATTTTGGAATATTATATCATGAAACATAGGCTTCTCATATGAGCTATATACAAGCCTATAATATAATTATTTGTTCTTTAGAGCACAAACTCATGTATGATGTATATACTCTAGAGGAAAATATAAACAGTAGTTGTACCTTGCAACCAAAATTTTAGCCAGATTCATGGAGTCTAATTTGTTGATAATGGTCATTGCCTCTATGCCATTGTCATCTAGACTACGCAACTCTGCCCACATGTCAATGAGAGCAGTTACAGGAATTGTTTGGTCTTCAGGAAATAACCCTAGGTCCATGAAGCACTCCTTGATGACAGGATCATCTTCCAATACATTCAAGATATTTTGGAGGCATGTAAGTAGTTCAGTATTAGAATCAAGTATAGAATGACCCTGTGACAATTCGTCCATCATCTTTAGCCACACCTCAGAAGGCTGATGTCTGAGTGATCTCCCAATCACTTTGATAGCCAGTGGTAAACCCTTGCAGATTTTAACAACCTGTACTTGCAACCAAAAATAGTCAGTAACCAAATTGCTATGACTTAGGCACCCTAGATGCAACCTGCATGTAATGTATCACATTATTTTGAGGAGTCAAAACATGGTTTTCTATTTTATTTTTCTTTCATGTGAGTTCATTGATACGTTGTTCAAAATGAAACAATTTAATATCCAATTTTGTGATGTCTACTTCAATTGAATATCTTCAGACAAAAAGAACAAATACTGATAACTCCTTATGATTCGCACCTTTTGGACAAGTTCTGCGTCAGGAATACTTGAATCGCTTTCTTCCAAGAGAGCATAATGACGGAAAAGGGTTACTGCATCTTCGTGAACAAGTGGTTTTAAGATACACTGGGTGCCAAAACTTGGAAATTCAACCCTAGAAGTCACCAAAATTTTATAATCTGGTATGTGGACTTTAAATTTCTCGACAAGGGCTTCTGAGCCATGCCAAACATCATCCAGAACCAGTAACATTGAACTTCTACCAATTTGCCTCAGCAAAAATCCCAATTGATTAGCTGCATCTTCCTCACTTTGAAAATCGGGCACTTGACATTCACAGTGTTCAAATAATCTCTCCACAATAATCTTCAACTTAGGCGTTTTTGAGAAAGTGACAAATATAATATTTTCCCCGAATTTACCTAGGTGAAACCAAAGAGATCTGTAAGCACATATTATTCGATGTCTTGTACTATTTTGAATGCATTATGTTAGGTTTGCATTTCATTGTGAGCATATATGGCAACAAAATAATTTATTATTACAGATACCATTCTCCTAAATGAAACACCGAAAAGAAAAACAAACACGGATCAAAAGAAAATGCTTCTTTAATTTGTCATAACATCATTTGCACAGAATAGGAAATGCCTACGCTATGGCCCTTATGATGAAATTTGGACAAAAATGAACGCTTTTGTTCACATATTAACTTCTTAAAGGATAATTAGCACTTGTTTTGAACAATCTAAGGGGAATGATAGCTCTTGTCTTGTTAAAAAAACTGCATCATAAAGATGACAAAAGAGGTGATAACTTGTCAAAAATGAGCCAAACTAAACATGCAAAAAGCCTTAAGCTTGAACTTTGCCTTGATCTGCTCCCTCAGCCTTCAGAAATGTGGATTTAAAACATTTGACAAGCCATTTACTTAGATCTATTGCCAGTAAAATTTCAAGACATACTTGCATGCCATGTTTGCAACTTTGGATAGTTGTTTTGGCATCTGATAGTTACTACTTTTCTTTCAATGGATGATATTAACTAGTAGTTGATGACAAAATATTTTACAGGAAAGAGATAACATGTGAAGAAGTTATGAAAGTTTGACGAGCCATGATGAAATCATCTAAAAGAAGAACTAGTCAACGCATTCTTCATACATCAAAGAAACAAAAGGCAGTTGATATTAATACTTACACTTGACTTGTTCGTCCCAACAGAGCTTGGTAGCTAGAGTGGTTTTACCAATTCCACCCAAACCGGTCAGCACAGTAATGGACACACCGTCTCTGAGAACCTCCATCTTCAACTCACTCAACGGTAAATCCAAGCCAACAGTGAATTCTGGGTTTTCAGGAACACTAAAAGGACGCTTTAATGGTCCTCCAACACCAAGTTTTTTATCAAATTTCCCTTTGCTAAGAATCTCAAGAATTTCTCTGAGCTTGTAAAGCTTCTCTTCAATATCTTTTGCCACAAGAGCTTGCTTTACACCGCCAGCAAATGAACCATCCCTCTTGTGCCCAGATCTGCACAGAAACCAAGAGAGACACTTGAAGCAGCATTTACACACATGCTCATCCTTTGCATCTTTTTCTCCAATAAGGGCGTTGATTTCTTCTCTGGGTAGATTCAAGTGTTCATTATATTGCTTGATCTCCTGCATCACAGGAGCATTATCCTTAAGCGTTGACCTCAGTATTTGCTTGTTGCTTTGACCTTTTTCCACTATCTCCGAAAATATCATCCTCAATCTCTCTTGAAGAGCAACACGCTGTGAAGTCTCTTCCATGAATAACCGACCAGTGTTTTCTCTCTTGTCTTTTATAGAAACAAACAAGGAACAAGTCATGAAAGGAATATAAAATCAACGTAGTTGATAAGTGTCTCAAAATACAAGTTCAGAAGAAAAAGTTGTGTGTACCTTTGAAAAAACCACCGATGCTTGCTATTAATTAATTGGTAGGTTAGCTTTGTATTGTGTGGTTCTTGTTAACGAAAGTAGCAACGTGTTAAGAGCAGAGTAGATTCAAGTTCTTGTGAGGATCTCAAGTTGAGGAATTCCAAGTTTGGAAGAGTTAACAGAGGTTTTTAAAGCATGAGCCATGATGAAGCTGAAGATACCCAATCCTTTGCCGGTCGTCTTCCTTGGATCTTCTCTTTTGTCTGTCTACGCGTAAGGTGGGTATAATGATAATAAAGTTCTCTCAGTCTAAAACATGGTGCACAGTGCAAATCACTTTCCTTCTGTAATGCGCCAACGACTTGGAAAAAAAGATGAGCGTGTTTGATAAGTATGACTTGTAGAAAATTATATATGTCGGAGAAGACAAACCAGTTAAGCTTTTTTGGTGGATGGTAAATTGAATGGGTAGGAAGAGAAATTGTTTCTCAGACAATTAATCAATTTAAAATTTCCCAGATTTGTTGTATTATTTTTTATATTTTTTATTATTTTATTCTCATTCACACTATTTCATTCTTTTTCGGTCAAACCTTTCTACCTAAGATGAACAGACATCTGTCCAGTCTTCTCTATTTGACATTTACTCTTTATTTGATCATGAAAGAAGAAAATTATAGAGTGGAATTAAATTGTTAAAAAAGAAAAGAAGAGGAAGGTTAATTTTCCAATCGATTGTTAATTTCTTTTTAAATGACATCTATTAACTTTTGAATGACTATAATTATTATGTTATTAAATTATTATATTTTATATTGTTGAATAAACATTATTAATCGTCTTAAAAAATTATTAACATTTTAAATTTTATGTCATAGTCTTTAAAGTTGAAATCTTTAAGATAAATTTGATTAATTAATGTCAATTTAATTTAAAATAAAATATATTTTTAATCTTTATATTTTGATAAATTTTTATTTTTAATTTTTAAATTTGTATATTAAATATTTAATTTTTAAACCTAACAAAAATACATATGTTTAATTATTTTTTATTTATAAATAATCTATACAATACTTGTAAGAATTTATCTTTACTAGTCACTTTCATATGTGGCATTAAATATTAAAATTATTTTTTATATCAATAAAATCAAGCATTATTAGTACGAAAAGATTGGCTACAGACACTTGGATAAAACTTGGTGCGCAGATGATTGGTGATGGACACTTGTATTATTATAATGACTTAAATATATTTTTTATATATAAGAAATATTTTTGTTTGTTAAATTATTAATTTTTTACTTCAATAATTTATATTTTTTATATTTACTTTTATTATTTATTATTAATTTAACATCGTTAAATAATAACGTGAGAAACGAAATATTGTATGATTTATTTATTTTTTATCTGCAGCCTCTGAATTATTAGGAAGCAGTTACCACACATTTAATATCTGGTGTTTGTCATTGTGTAGGATGAAAAAGGGACAAAAGAAAAACAAATTCATATAATAACAAAAACTATTGACTAAACTAGCCGTTAAAATATAGCTGTTGGAAATATAGCCGTTCGTACTTTATATGAATGCTATTAATTTTAAATTCATTTATATTATTAAATTTCTATTTTTTATTCATTTAAATATGATTTAAATAATTTTTAATTTTAATAAAATAAGTTATTTTTATTTTTATTTTTTAAAATTTTTATTTTAATTTTATATAGATTTAAATT
>JAMLFT010012056.1:0-10670 GCA_026544285.1 Pachyrhizus erosus | reverse complement strand
ATTTTTAATTTTATAATAATCATCTAAAAAATTATATTAATAATATTTTAATTAATTGACAATATTCTTTTGTAATGCATAGAATTTTCACTATAAGATTAATGGTTTGTTAGATAGTAAAGGAAATACACGAGTAGAAAAAAAAATTGTATAAGTATACGAAATTCTCATTTGGTGCACAAAAAATAGTTATATTTTTTTTTAATGTACGGGATCTATGTAAAAATAACTTCCACACTTAAATAAAAAAAGAAAAGCATAATCTATTATGTAAAACAACACAATCGATTATATTGTTTTACATAATTAATTATATTTTTTTCTTTTCTATTCTTATTTTATTTTTTAAAACTAAACGATCACTATTTTTACTTTATTTTTTATTTATGTATTTTTTTCTCATTTATGTAATTTTTACTCTTATTTTCGTCTTATCTATCAAACACAGAGTAAATACTGCAATTTCTTTATTGAAATTTGATTGAACAATCATGTTCGATTGACATATTAAGATGATTATTATCTCCCCACCGACCAAGTATAACACGTCACACTGTTAATTGGATTATAAACCACAACTCGGCTTCTTATCAGTGACAGAAATGATTATGAATGACATACATGACTACTATTAATTGGACTTGGAAAATATCGAAAATATATACCTTAACATAATCAAGATTCTATCACACAATAAGAGATAATTTTCTATCATATTTATAAACCATGAAACTCAAATTATTCACACAAAAATTCACTAACAAGATCAATTCACTAAGAAGATCAATTCACATTTTCAATCACACGACAAGTAACATCAACATAGCCCTTTTCACAATACCATCTTAAGTCCCTAAGAAAAGTTACTTAGAATCAAGGGAAAGTGTATAAAAAAGTTTAGTATAGAGCTTAAAAAAAGAGAAACCCAAAAACGGAAGCAAAAGAAAATTCAAAGACGTTTAAACAAGAGAGAGAAGAATAATTAAACCCCTATACACAGAAACAACAAAAGTTACAGGAACAGCATTTTTTGCCCTCTGTCATGCACTTTGCCACAGCCCAAAAAGTGTCCTCTCTCTCACTCACACACTTGACACTCTTTGCTAACTTCTTCATTAGGGTTTCTCTCTCATTGAACCACAGATTCAGATTCTCACCTCTACCATTCTCATTCCTTTCCACTTCAACTTGTTGAGTCCACTCGTTCTCTTCACGCTTCCGACAACCCTAACTCACTTTCTCCTTATTTTCCTCGAGTGAGTTCTCTCTTTACAAAACCCTTTCTATCTATCTCTCTCTCTCTCTCTCTCTCTTTCCTTCTTTCTCTATTCCCTCGGTTTTTATAAGTCCGTGTCTTGTAGTTCACTTTCTTGAAGCGTTTAGAAATGCAAATTTTCCAGGATCATCCAAACAATACTTTTCGATGATTCCGAGGTACAGATAGAAAACAAAAATAGAAAAGCACCGATCTCGAATCAGTTACCACACGGCAATGGAAGGTTCTAGAAGCGTTGTTGATTCTAGAGTAGAGAATTTGATTAGAGCTAAGAAATCGTTGAAGCTTAGTTTAGAGAAATCAAAATCGGTAGGGTTAGCGTTAGACAAAGCGGGTCCGAGGTTAGTCGAAATTAGGCAGCGGTTACCGTCGCTGGAATCGGCGGTCCGGCCGATTCGCGCCGAGCAGGACGCCCTCGCGGCGGTCGGCGGCCACATCAACCGTGCCGTGGGCCCCGCTGCGGCGGTGCTGAAGGTTTTCGACGCCGTCCACGGCCTCGAAAAGTCGCTTCTGTCGGATCCCCGGACCGACCTCGCCGGATATTTATCCGTGCTGAAGCGGCTCCAGGAGGCGCTGAGGTTCTTGGGGGACAATTGTGGGTTGGCAATTCAGTGGTTAGAGGATATAGTTGAGTATTTGGAGGATAATTCTGTTGCTGATGGGGTTTATCTTGCAAATTTGAAGAATGAATTGAAGAATCTTCGTGAATTGCAGCATGGTGAGCTTGATGGTGGATTGTTGGATGCTGCATTGTGTAAGTTGGAGGATGAGTTTAGGTTGTTGTTGACTGAGAATAGTGTGCCGTTGCCAATGTTGGGTGCGGAGAGTGGTGATCAGGCGTGCATTGCGCCTTCGCCATTACCTGTGTCTGTTGTTCATAAGTTGCAGGCCATTCTCGGAAGGTTGATTGCCAATGACAGGCTGGATAGGTGTGTGGGCATCTATGTTGAGGTGAGGAGCTCAAATGTGAGGGCGAGTTTGCAGGCGCTGAATTTGGATTACCTTGAGATTTCTGTGTCGGAGTTCAATGATGTGCAGAGCATTGAGGGGTATATTGCTCAGTGGGGGAAGCATTTGGAGTTTGCAGTGAAGCATTTGTTTGAGGCGGAGTATAAGCTTTGCAATGATGTGTTTGAGAGGATTGGGTTGGATGTGTGGATGGGTTGCTTTTCAAAGATAGCTGCCCAGGCGGGTATACTTGCATTTCTTCAGTTTGGGAAGACGGTCACGGAGAGTAAGAAGGATCCCATTAAGCTTTTGAAGTTGTTGGATATTTTCGCGTCGTTGAACAAGTTGAGGTTGGATTTCAACCGGCTTTTTGGTGGTGCGCCGTGTCTTGAGATACAGAATTTGACGAGGGATCTTATTAAGAGGGTGATTGATGGGGCTGCAGAGATTTTCTGGGAGCTTTTTGTTCAGGTGGAGTTGCAGAGGCCAAATCCACCCCCAATGGATGGTAATGTGCCGAGATTGGTGAGCTTTATCACTGATTACTGTAACAAGCTCCTTGGGGATGACTATAAGCCAATATTGACTCAGGTCCTGATCATTCACAGAAGTTGGAAGCGTCAAAGCTTTCAGGAGAGACTCCTTGTTAACGAGATTTTGAACATAGTGAAGGCTGTTGAACAGAATGTGGAGACTTGGATCAAGGCTTATGATGATCCTATATTGTCCAACTTTTTTGCTATGAACAATCACTGGCATTTATGCAAGCATTTGAAAGGAACAAAGCTTGGGGAGCTCTTGGGGGATTCTTGGTTGAGGGAGCACGAACAGTATAAGGAATATTACTCCACAATCTTCTTTAGAGACAGCTGGGGAAAGCTTCCTGGACATTTAAGTAGGGAAGGGTTGATTCTTTTCTCAGGAGGGCGTGCAACTGCCCGTGACCTGGTCAAGAAAAGGTTGAAGAAGTTTAATGAAGTTTTTGATGAGATGTATACAAAGCAGTCGAGTTGGATCATGCCAGAACGAGATCTGAGAGAGAAGACATGTCAGTTTATAGTGCAAGCTGTGGTGCCTGTTTACCGCAGTTACATGCAGAATTATGGTCCTTTGGTTGAGCAAGATGCTAGCTCCACAAAATATGCAAAGTACACAGTGCAGAAGCTGGAGGAAATGCTTTTGTGTCTTTTTCGGCCAAGGCCGTTAAGACATGGCAGCTTGAGAAGTCCAACATTTAGTGCAAAATACGGCAATGGAGTACCCGATCTTCGCAGAACAGCATCTGCAGTTGTGTAATTTCCTAGTCATGTGTTTCTAAAAACTGAACAGCTTTGATAATCTTCCCCCCTCATCAGATGGATGGCTACTGTATATAATATTCCTCTGGGCCCTGCAGTGCGTAAGGTAGGCTTTGCTTAGATTCTGGGAAGGATGTTCCTGAGCTCTGCCATTCGAATATCTGATGTATTTTCATGAAAATGAAGTTTAGTTTCTCCTCTGAGATGAAAAACTGGTTACTATCTCCCTTGCACAGAGGTTTCTGCCATCTGTAAAACAGTAAGTTATGAACTTGCAATTAATAAGTATGGACCTTGATTATGAGGTTTTTTGGTCACACTGCCAGCTGAAGTAATTTTATTCCATCTTCATCTTCATCCATTCAGTTGTTTGTAGCAGCAGCATCATTTTAATTTGCAAATTTTATGTACAATTTTAAGTATACATGGACTTAGAAGTTTAGTTCAACAGAATATTTAGTCATATTTAGTCATCAATATTGAAGGGGCTGAAGTTAATTGTAAATGCAGAAACCCTTGTGAGTTGCTTCTTCCATGTACTTTCTTAAGGATGCCTTTTTCAAAATAAGATGTGTATTTTGGTAATGAATTTGTGGGGAGGCCAAGGAGAAATAGGTTATATTCAATCATCTTTCTGCATTAATTGCATTTTGAATTCTGTTCCTCTATATATTTAATATATTAATTCCATTTATTATAAATGTGTGGTGACAGTTGCATTTTCTCCTTGATGTTTATATTTGTTATGGTTTTGGTTACACAGTTGCATTTTCTTCTAGATGCTTTATTCATTAAGGTTTCGGGAGCAATTTAACCGGGTTTAAACCAGAGGCCATTGTTGCGGCTGACTAGAAATGAAGAATTCAAGAAACCTAGTTAGTGTGTCTTGTAGTATGAGTTGCAGTTATGACAGGGACTATAACATATTTTTGAAGGTTATCCTAATCCTCTTCTAATAAGTCAGAGTTTATCTGTAAAGAAGGTTTAATCACTATTAATGTTAGTACTTTACTCTTTAACCAATGCTAAACTCTTGTTTTATTTGTCCACATGATATTTTTTATCTTCCCAATTATTTTTACTACTGTACCAAACGTTGTAAAATGATCTAATATGGATTTGGTAGAAAAAAGTATCATGATGGACTTTATGTGACCTACTATAATAGATAAGGTTAGTTTTAAGTGTATTGCAGTCCTCTAATTTTATTTATTATCGTCAATATTGTGAAAATTTGTCATGATCCATATTTTAAATAATCTGTGAGATGAATTTGGTGTGTTCGTACGCTAGCACTAGCTAGATTCATGGTTTTAGAAAAGGGTCTGCAACTGTAATTATAACTGCAATGTTAAAGTTTTCGGGCTTTCTACTATTGCTACTGTGGCTGCATCCATTATAATTCTCTGCGATATCAAAGATAGGGATGAAAGTGCAATTGCAACAATAATTTAAAACCTTAGAATAAAACAAGGGCAAGAAGGACAGAGCATTTGATTGGGACTCCATATTCGATCACAGCCAAGTCTCAGCATTTTTGCCATGTTATCCTAGATCCTCAGCTTCTACCCTTATTTGCTGAAATAATATTAGAGAAACTCAAAATGGCCAATCCTTGTTCTGTTAAGTTGTTTTACTTGTGATTTGTCTTGCAGAAAGCTTCTCTTGGCCCATTGACACTGCTCTTGGTCTTTGATCCCTGATCTTATCCGATAATGTTAGATCCTTTTTCCTCGTCCTTGTTGGGGACACACCGAAATACCCTAATTAATTTGTCCTTGGTGAAATGTCTTAAAACAATTTGCCAATTCAACTATAAAACTTCATACTAGGCACAATGTGAGAAATGGTTGTAGAGAGTTGTTATTGCTCTAGGTTTGTTTCTCGTGTTGCACTGGACATGAGTTGTTTTCTGTCATCTTCATCATCATTGACGTTGTCACCAACAAAAGGTATTAGTGAGAGTTTATTGAATGGTGGCTGTAAGGAGTACAGGCTCAGGGATTATTCCAATTGGTTGCATAAGAGGGGTAGCAAAATGTAACAGGATCAAGAGTTGTTTGCTGTTAGGGTTCTATATTCTAAGATGATAAACCTTTTGCTAATGTGGATTGTTTTGCACAATCACTCGATTCGTTGGGATTTCTTGCGAAAAATGCTATACAAGAGTTTTTGTGCAGGAATTATCTTGCAAATTTCACACAATCATCGTTTTAACCAGTTATACAAGTTTAGACTAGATTCGTCCTTACCATTACATCGTTTTATGTCACATAGGGATAACAATGGTTAATGTATCAAGTGGTTACGGACAAAAATTATTCATAATGAATAGGATAATTATTTATTAAATTTGGATGGATTTAAATATGGATAATTGTACACAAATTTAAAATGAGTTTGAGTACTTGTATATTTAATTTTATTTATACTTACATATATTATAATAATAATAATAACAATAATATCTTAGATAAATATTTAAATTTTATTTTTGATTTTTAATGAATTTTTATTAATTTTTTGGTTCTTAATAAATATTTATTAATTTTTTGATTCCTAATAGTTTTTTATTTTATTTTGATCCTAGATATATTTAGATAATGTTTTTAAAAGGAACTTAAATGGTGTTTTAGAGAAAAAAATAAAATGACTTTATTAGGAATCTAAAAATTAAAAACTATTATATTTATTAAGGATAAAAAAATTAAAAATTATAATATTTATTAGAGATAAAAAAATATTTAAATAGTAATAATAATAATAATAACAACAACATTTTCTCGATCTTATTATAATTGTTGTCTTAAATTTTTTTTACATAGATCAACAAAACTTATTTAACACATGAAAGAGAAAATAGTTTATTAAATTAACATTAATCTTAATTGATTTTATTAAATATGATATAAGACGATAATAATATTAAAAAATATATTAAAGATATAAATGAAAAAATAATTAAATTCTACATTAAGAAACTAAAATGGTGACTATTTGAGAATAAATTATTTTTATATATATGATAAATAAAATGGAACAAGGTAATACATAGGATATAGATCAAATTTCTTAATCCACTTAATATGTTTGTTATTTATTAAGAGATAGATTATGTTTATTAATTAAAAAAATACATTCTTTATAAAAATAGATTATGATTTTTATTTACTTGGAGATAGGTCAAGTTTCTTAATTAAAAAAATCACATTTTTTATTTTTTTTTTTTCAAATTTTTTATTGTTTTTTTTATGATTATCATTGTTATATTTATAAAAGATCTTTGAGTAAATTTTTAATTTTTGTAATATTTTATGATTATTTTTATAAAAGATTTTAAATGAGATCTTAATTTAATTACGGTTTTATTTTTAATCAATCTTTTAGTTATTGATTTTTTATAATTAATTAAAGTGTGAGTAATAAATAAGGATATGAGTATTTAAATACCTAATAAGAAAGAGTACAAATATTAAAATTACTATCCATGCAAGTATATCTTAGATATGGGAAAAGCTATTACTATGGAGATAGGTATTGTAATATCCTATTAAGACCTCAATTATTATCATTCTTATTGTCACATTTAATGGTTGATAGTCAAGGGACTATGCTGATAAATTATTTAAAATTTTATCATAAACAATATTTTTCTCCACTTTCATACATATATATATAATAGAAAAATTAGCATAAAATTTGCATGAAAGATTTAAAAAGAGTAAATCATTTATATATTGATAGTATAAATAATTTTTACATTGTTATTTAATTACAAATTATAATATATAATAAATTTAATAAATTTTATAATAATTATTTTAAAATTCATATATGTCAAATTTTGAATTATATGACCATGTAAATTTTGTTACACTGACAATAAATAGAAATTCAATTTTTATATATTATTTTTGAGAGTTTTATTTTGCTTTTCTTTGCTAGACATTAACATTTTTTCTCAAAACTTTGGTTCTAATTTGAGTGTTTATTTGGACAGTTTAAGATGATTTGGATTTTCTAACATGAGGCTCAAATCTTTTGGTATAATAATGTGATAAGTTTGTTTTAAGATGAGATCTACTATTGTGTATATATAAATATATATGTTAAGACTCTTGTTTTTAGTAAGCATAGTTTATAAAAATTACTTGGATCAGAAATTGGTGACATGACCCACCTAAGTCATTTATTGAATCAAATGTGTTATTAACTCGATTTGACCTAATCAATTTAATAGTTAAATTAGTGAACCAGTCTTATTAAATCAATAAGCTTATCTGATTGAATTATTATCTATTATTTTTTTAAAATAATTTTTTAACAAGAAATACAACAAAAATGACACATTTTAAAAAAAATCCAAAATTTAAAAATTATTTAATATATTAACTTACATGATTTTAATTAGTAAATTTATGACATAACTAATATTTATACTTATATTTTATTTTATTATACCAATTCATATAATTTAACTACTTACTTATTAATTTAACCAATACTCTATCAATTTAGTATCTGGATCACGTAAATGATTAGTTTGATTTTTTAAAAAAAAACAAATAAGATCTGAGTCAAGACATTAGACTAATATGATATTTGGACTAAAATGAGTTATCATCCAATTGGACCTAAGCCTCACCTATAAGAATAACTACTTTTTTTTAAAAAAAATAATAGATTTTATAGAAAAGTTGAAAAAATAATAACTACACTATATTAATTAAAATTTTGAACTGTTATTATATAAATTATGATTCGTGCCCACTTTAAACTTTAGCAATAATGCATAAAGTATCAGATTAAAATGCCATAATACTCATCAATTGGTCATTGCGACTTTAGGTAGCACTCTCCCAAAGTGGAAGAGACATGAAGTTGTCGTTTGCTAACATATATGCATCTAACCTAACATGCACTTTGTGATTCAAGAGTCCCACAAATTCTGTCCCTTTTGTTCTAAAAGTTAAGTCTTTTGGTAGATAGAATTAACACAACTGGAAATAATGGACAGGTGAGAATATAGGCCACACAGAGCATATAACTAAGTATTTATTTTACTTCCTCTAAAAAAAAGTATTTATTTTACTTCTTTTGGCCAAATTTATTAAGTTATACTTGGATATTTAGCTTATCAGAAAGAAAAAATTTAAACTTTGATATTTAAAAAGGCCAATTCATAAATCAAAAGCCTATCAATCAGGTTGAATAGTATGCATAAATTATTCTAAACTTGAATATTTAAGCATACTAGTTGTTGAATTGTATGCATAAATGGTTGTAAACTTCTATTATTTACTGATAAAAAAAATTAATCAAAAGTCTATGTCTTTTTAAAAGGATTTAACTTGCAAGGCTAATTTATTTGTTTCTTATTTAGATATATAACTAAAATTAATAATATTTATATAATTTATAATTCTATATTACTAGAAGTTATTTATTTTACATAGAAAAATATTATTTTATTGAAGGTTATTTCTATAAAAAAAAAACTAAAAAGTCTAACTTTTTTTTAATAATATAGACAAAGCTCAAGGTTGATTATTTTTACGATTTTCACATAAAAGTATAGTAGAGTCTAAAAAATATATGAAAACTTATAATAAGAAAATGGTTTAATTTTGATACAGTTTTTATAAAATAGTTTTCACTATCAGAAATTAAAAATTATTTTATATGACTTTAAAATAATAATTATAAAAGTCAATTATTTTCAACTATATGATAATCCATATTAGATAAAATAATACAAAAAATCACACTATCGATATATTTCAATTAAAAAATTTAATTAAAATACAATAATAAGGTAAAAGTTTTTTATATTATTATTTAATTATAAATTGTCATTATAATAAGATTATTGAGTTTTGTAATAATTATTTTAACTTGTTTGTCAAAATGAGTTCTTATGAGTATAAAATTTGTTATATTCACAATGTATCAAAATTACATCCTCATCCATTAAAATAATAAAAAAACCAAGTTTATGTCTAACTTTTAGGAAAATTATGCCTTTTTAGATAAACTCTAACTTTGTTTTTACAACTAATAATAGAAAAATATAAAACATTAAACTTGTTGGGAAATAGTAATAGACAATCTAAAGTTTTTTTTAAAAAAAAAATGGCATAACTAGTTACAAGCCATCATTCACAATAATTAAATTTTACATTACTCATGCTTTAAACATAAGAATATGTCGACAAACATAGATAAAATTACTCATTAATTTCCGGTTTCAGCTTTTGTTACTTTGTCCCTTCGCATGTGTAAATATTTAAGCATTGAATTAAGTTTTTGGGCATATTGGGTCTTCCTTCGTTCAGTGTAACACAGTGCACTACTTCTTACGCACTATTTTTTAATTTCTTTTCTTTCTTTTTTTAAGCTGTTCGAATAAGATATAATTCAACAAGAAAATTAAAAAATAATTTTTTCTCTTTATTAAAATTTTTAAGATAAGATTAAGGGGATAAAATAATACAAAATAAAAATTAAAAACAATTTCTTCTTAGATTAAGTGATACAAATAAAAAATATAAAAAGTTTCTTCAGATTGATTTACTTTTAACATTATTTAAAATATATGTTAAAATTAAAAATATATTATTTTATGTTCAAGGACAAAAAAAAAAAAGAAATTGAGAAAAAGTGACTTTTCCTTATATTAGATGAAAAAATTGAAATGAATAATTTTGTTTTATATCAGGTGATAAAAATAAAAATATAAAATTTTGTACCTAAAAAGTGGCTTAAATATAAAAAGTTTTTTCAATTCGACTTACTTTGAATTTATCCATTTTTATTTTTTTCAAAATTTATTTCTGAAAAATATTAAAACCATTTTACTTTTAGTCCTTAAAAACATCTTGGTGAGCAACTAAAAGCATATTGTGTTTATTATAAATGTAAAGATTAAAAATTAAAAAAAGATAAAATCACTAATTCCATAAAAAATCGTATTTTTAAAAACTGAATATATTTAAGTTTTAAAAATATAATGTTAATATTCTATATACAATACCACGTATTTTTTATTATTTAAAGTAATATGCATTAGACTAAATTTTTTTCTAAAACTTAACGTTATTTTGTAAATTTTAATATATTAAAATAATCTCAAAAAATTAAACAAAGTT
>JAMLFT010012055.1:0-10671 GCA_026544285.1 Pachyrhizus erosus | reverse complement strand
AAAACTATTAAAAAATAATAAATTTAAAAATATAAATTTTTACAATAAATATAATCATATTAAAATTATATAAATAATAAAAAAAATCATGACAATGTTACAATAATAATAAAGATATATAATATTAATATTTTTATAACTTATATTTTGATTCTATTAAGTGAAAAATTACACATAAATAAATAATAATAACATTAAAAAATATTAATATGATTGTGACAATGACAATGGGATATGGTGACAATAAATGGTAGGGATGGCGACAACAACGATGATGGATGGTGACAAGGGTGATGGTAACGATGACGACAATCATGATGTTACGGTGATAACGATAGTAGCAATGATAATGATGCTGGTGGCACCATGGAGGTGGTGATAGTGGTAGAGATGGTGGGTGATGGTAGTAATGGTGGCAGTGACATTATAGTGATAGTGGCGAGTGGAGGTGGTAGCTTAGAATAGTCATTATCAAAAGTAATAAAAATATATTTTTTAAAACTAAAAATTAAATTCACAAATTTTTTTCTTGATTTTGAAAATGAATGTACAAATATTTTTAAGTTGAATTAAAAATTGTTTCAGCTTTATTTTTGTCAAACGCATTTTTTTTAAAAAAAATTACATTTGAAAATCAAAAATTGATAACCATTCCAAATGGATCCTAAATGAGTTGAGCACATGTTTCAATTAGGTCCATTTGTATGTGTAGATCATAGAAAATAAGAAAAAAATAAAAATACATAAGTTCTACTATATCATTACATGTTGAACACATTTTTTTTTTATAAATTTTTATTTAATATTATCTCTGGTCCTTATTATAAGGTGTAAATTAAAAATATAATTTTATTTTTTTATAAGGTTTAATCTAATTTGTCTCTTACATTAATTATTTTTTCTAAAAAATGTCTTTCGTTAAGTCAATTATTGAATGATGTCATATTGAAAGAAACAAGTCTAATTAATGTTTCTTAGTTTTGTTCAAGAGATTGTTTTAAAAAAAATATTAATTTAAGAAAAATTTTATGTTTTTGACTAAATTAATTAAATTTCTTAATATTAATAAATTAGTTAGTTAAACATTATACAAAAAACATAAAGTAATATTATAATATTTTATTAAATAATAAATTGATAAAATTAAATTTTCATTTAAAGAAAACTTCCACAACAACAAATAAGTTTAAACAATTCTTTTTGTTTACTAGTTAAGCACACTTTTCCAAACTCAAAGTATTCCTATTCACAACTCAATTATCAATATGAGAGGATTATTAGACACTCAACTATATGATCATGAAAAGAAGATGCATTATCAAAATTAGGAATAAGCATTATGGCCAGTTTAAGATTATAAAAAAGTGATTTTTAGTATAAAATATTTTAATAATTATTTTTAGACTTAAATAAAAACCAAATCCAACTTATGTTTGTTTACATTATCAATTCCTTTAGAAGAAATAATTAGGTTTATGAAAAACTATTTATAACAACTTCTATTTTTAATCAAATTTTAAATTCTTTTTAACTTCATACTATTTTGAAAAGTTTGAAACAAGTCGCTGAAAAACTAAAAAAATGATTTTTTTTTTTAAAGGTATTCTTTTACAAGAGAAAAAGCATCAAACAAAACCTATATGAATGACCAAATAATAAGGACAAGAGCATGAAATAAATGACTTAAATAATCTTACAATCCTTATAAAATAAGATATTTTTATTTTAGTCTTTTAAATAGTCTTTATTTTCAAGAAACAACAAAGTTTAACAAACAAGGTCTTAGGTAAAAAAATTTATAAATCGTATTTTCAAATACATCATCAACTACTTTGATGTGATCAGTTATTTTGAATAAATGAAAATTAAAAAACATAATTTATCAAAAATATATATATATATATATATAATTATTCTATCAAATTATTGATGACGTGACAAGTTAATGAAGTATTAATATTATTTTTTCGCCATCATTTAATGTTATTATTTGAAAGTAAGAACTAAAAAAAATTAAAAACTACAATAAAAACAAAAACCTTTAAAAGATTAAAATAAAAAAAGCTCATATTTTACATGTACCAATTTAAACCTAAAAAAATAGATAAAATATATTTTTTGTCCCTCAACTTTTAGTGATTTTCATTTTTATTCCTTAAACAAAATTTTGACTAGCCTCAATTCCTAAATTTTTCTCCATTTATGTTTAGTCCTTACTATTAAATATTATCATTAAGTGATAATGTGGCAATTATGTAGACAATCATGTAACATGTCACATGACCTACTAAATACATTCTCATAATAAACAACATCAACAAAAATAAGCTAAATCACAAACTACTAAAGTTATTAATCAAAACTCCAAGCACCAAAACACCACCATAATATCATTCACCCACCACAAAAACTTGTTCATTTTTTATTATCTCTCTCA
Organism: Pachyrhizus erosus; assembly: GCA_026544285.1. Taxonomy (NCBI): domain Eukaryota; kingdom Viridiplantae; phylum Streptophyta; class Magnoliopsida; order Fabales; family Fabaceae; genus Pachyrhizus; species Pachyrhizus erosus. The sequence continues at coordinate 8,234 of JAMLFT010012055.1, read as the reverse complement.
CTTTCTCATGTAGTCATTATCTTCCTTTCTCATCTACTTGCTTTCTTCTCTAACAAACTCATCATCATTGTCAAGTTGTTATCATCTTTAGCAAACAGAAGGATCCTTCCTCTCTCGCACATGACCGACTTTCTTTCACTTTTAAAGTCTTGTCTCATGGTATTTTCTCCCTTCAATGTAAACTCTTCTATCTCTCTAGTAGTTTTACTTTGTTAGAAAATTTGTAGCGACTTAGAATTGTTGGAAAAATGTGTTAAACCAACAAAATTTTATCACATTACTATTATATCATATTAGTATTGTCACATCATTACTTAAATGTAATACTTGATGAAAAAGATTAAAAATAATAGTGAATAAAACTTGAGGAACTAAGAACCATAAAAAAATGTTAAGAGAATAAGACTAGTCAAAAAAATTGTTAAGAAATTAAAATCAGTCAAAAAATTAAATTTGATCATAAAAATTGTTAAAGGACTAAGAAATTTCATAAAAAAATGAAAGACTAAAAATATAATTTATCCAAAATTTAACACATGACATGCACATTATGTACTACATATTAGTAAGTCATATGGTATGTTTTGTGACTACTATACTATCACTTAATGATGATATTTAACAACAAGAACTAAAAACATAAATAGAAAAAAATAAATTTAAGAATTAAAATAAGTTAAAATTTTGTTTAAAGACTAAAAATAAAAAAATAATCAAAAATTAAAAAATTAAAAATATATTTTATACTAAAAAATTTATATCCCACGATGTGACATGACGTGCCGTGGCATAACGTGAGGGTCTAGAGAGAGACTGATACAAACATAGAATTCGTCTTTGTAGGCATCATAACTTTCCGCCAGTTCAAAACGGTAGCCTTGAAAAACAACTGCATCACCTACTAATGTGGGCAAACAATACGTCCACCAAACAAAGGGAAGCTATAAGATCGACGCTCACCGGTGTAGAAGATAAACCCACTCTAGTGGATATTGCTTCTGTCAATTGTGTTGTGACCATGTAGCTACAACTTGATTGAAAATAATTTATGAAATTAATGCAAAATATTTAAGAGTTCAAAATCAAATACTTTAGTACAGTTTTCAACTTTTCATACTAATTCTAATTCTAATATAATACATACAGGGAGAGAATTTCACCGGGGCCAATCCATTTGGTAGGGTTCATAGTAATACAACACGATTCCCTTGTTATTAAGGATTATATTACTGTTAGACTAGTTTGTTGTAAAAGGAAATCTTAAACAACGAATAATGATCGTAATATTTTTAACATGAGTGTAGCAAACGGTACAAATTCAGAGATAAGATTGCAAATAAGAGGTGAAGTAATGAAGTTCGGGTAATTAAAATAGAACAAGTAAAAGTAAAAAGTTGAAATAACTATAAGTGTAGCCTCTTGCACATACCAATTACATCGAAAAAAAAAATATAGAATAGAATATAGATGGCAGGAATGTGAAAAATGGAATCATGAGTGGTTGTCAATCTTGAAAGAGGGTAAATAACCCGCATATAAAGATTGGCGGAGAACAAACGACAAAAGGGACATTTTAGTAGAGCTCATATAATAATGCTGCGACTAATGGATCTTTGTGGGCCAGGGTTATCATCCAACTATTATATTTTTCTCTTTCTCACTCTAAGATACATGTAACATACTCCAAGCAAGAATTAAGCTACGGTTGCCTTTTCCTTCTGGTCACCAAAAATGCGTTCCCTGAAGTCAGAAACCATAAGTGGAAGACCCTTCCGCAGGTCAACCTTGGGTTCCCACCCAAGTAGATCCTTGGCCCTACTTATATCAGGCTTTCTCTTGTGTGGGTCATCCTCCGTGTTGGGCCTGTACTCTATCCTAGCATCAGGATCGATTGTTTCTTGAACCACCTACATCATCCGCAACAAAGCAATGTTAACACATGTATCTTGACCCCCAAAAAAATAAAAAAATAAAAACGATCAATCAATGGGGTCTGTCAGCTATGAGACCTAAGCTACCCAGTCCACCGACAACAATACAGCCATTTTTTCCAAATAAACACTGAATAAAAAATAAAAATAAATAAAATATTTTTTGTCACTGTACTTTTATAAATTTTAATTTTAACTTTAAATATTTTAGTCTCCAAATCTTACATAATACATGTTTTTAATTTCTTTTTACTTTTAAAAAATTTATAAAATATATATAAAGAGGAACAAGACACATAATTTATAAAATTTAAAAATTAAAAACACATTTTATAAAATTTAAAGACTAAAAATCACATATTTTATAAAATTAAAGAACTAAAATATTTAATATAAAAATTTTAAATATAAAAATTAAAAACATTTTATCCCTAAAAAAAAATTATTATGTAGGAAACAATCAAAAAAATTATTATGTAGGAAACAATCATAGCACAAGGTAAATTACACCATGTAGTTAAATAAAATGAAGAAACTGATATCCCGTGCCAAGAATGTTTACGAGTTTATGTTCGAGTAAGGTTCAATTAACTGTTTCGGATAAACATGCGCCTTTCGGATTTATAGTATGTATGCACATGAGTATGAGCAATTTTTATTTCCATCCTAATCTTTGCACTTTCTTTTAGGCAGTTTCTCAGAATCAAGCTCAGGCATGATATTAGCCTAGTTTAAAATTAAGAAAGTTTCAATCTTAACCCCTCTTATAAAATATATTTGCAGAAAAACTCAACTTTACCTTAGCAAGTTCAAGCATGGTAAATTCTCCCGGATTTCCAAGATTGAAAGGTCCCACGTGTTCTCCTTCCATAAGGCGCATTAGACCCTCCACCTATAACAACATAAACATCACATTAATACAGCAAATAGCAGCATATTATTCTGAAGGCATAGCAACAATTTCACTGCATGCTGATCTAGGCAATGACCTAAGCAATTGACGACAATATTAATATTTAATTATTTAACAGTACACGTGTCATTTATCAACTTCGTGCATTCAGCTTACAAGGAGGCTGTCACTTTGATTTATTAAGCTTTGTATTCCATTGTTTTCAGTGTTGAGCTTGAGAACTTGTTATTGAGTAAACTGCAATAACAAGAGCTGGCCCACATGGGCCTTCAATCTCGCTTACAGTCACATGCAAATGCTTCTCCAGTGAAATGAGTCACTGAGAACAACATCACACACGGAGTATGCACAATGGGTCATTCAAACACACGGACGAACCTTATCATTTACTAAAGAGAAAGACCCTTTTTCAGAAATCCATGAATTGCTTCTGTTGAATTTGCAGCATGCACATAGGGAAAAGTAACTTAAAAGTTTCAGCCAGATGAACAAAGCTACCCATAATCCAAGTTCAACCCTTGCGCAACAAGCACCATATTATACAGATAGGGGGAGAGGAGGGAGAGATATGTTAAGCATTTTCAGCCAAACAACGAAGATATATGTTACTAGTAATTTCGTTATAAACAAAAAACAAGCCAGTGGCAAGTTGCGAGAGTGATAAGAAAGATATTATCCACTTACCAAATCAGAGACATACTGGAAACTCCTTGTCTGCTTCCCATCTCCATAAACGGTCAAAGGTTCTTTCCTTAGTGCCTGCAATAAGGTCACCAAATAGAGAGAATTATTATACAAATGAAGCCAACAACAAGCCGTTTATTCCTAATTCAAATACAAAATAAACAAAAGGCCAACCTGAGCAACGAAGTTACTAACAACACGACCATCATCTAAGCACATTCTAGGCCCGTAGGTGTTAAAGATTCTAGCAATTCTAACCTGAAAAATACAGTACACAAGAGGCAGCGTTTGAATTTTCATAACTTGAAAAGTCCATCAAACCAAGCAAGGCTCAACTCAACAATTGAATTAAATAAATAGCAACGACGAAAATTGATTACAGACAGACAGAAAAGAGTTATTAAGGTCCATAGAAAATGACCTCGACGCCGGCACCTCGGTGGTAGTCCATGGTCAACGTCTCGGCCGTACGCTTTCCCTCATCGTAGCAGCTTCGGACACCTGTCACAAATCCATGCACCATCACAAATCATAAAACACTCTTATCACTTGAACCGTAAAAACAAGACCATTCTTTTACCCATCTTAAATACGGAAATTAATAACTATGATAAATAAATTAAGTACTGAGCGTTGCAAGTACCCTCCCCGCCTCCCCCTTCCATAGTTCCTAACTGGTTATTATCCTTCACTTTTACCAGCGCGGTTTTCACTTTTCACCTTTAACCGCTGCTTTGCAATGAAATAAAATGACCATCGGCATCGAGGCGACAAACAACAACAAATATATCTCTACCCTTCATTTTGTGGACCCGCATCACACGGGTTCCTCGTTGGCGATACCCTGGAATTCCTAGTACGTGACGCTCAACCTATGTTCCACGTGTCTTATTAATTTAAGAGGAAAAAAAAACCCAGAAAATAAGCTTCAGAGTTCACACACTTCGTGTGCTGCTGAAAGTGCAAGGCGCGTCTCTGACAAATCTAATATAAACAAGGCCAGGCACAGGCATTGGCCCAGGTCCAGAAAGTCCGGTCACCGGAGAAAATTAGAACATAAGAGAAGGAGATGGCACTGACCAATTGGGTTAACGTTGCCCCAGTAAGTCTCCTTCTGAGGGTGCTGCAGAGGATCTCCATAAACCTCACTGGTACTGGTCAACAAGAACCTGGCGCCTACTCTCTTAGCAAGCCCCAGCATGTTCAAGGTCCCCACCACATTGGTCTTGTGAACACAATTAAGGACTCCAATTTCCCAAAACAATAGCCAGATCCCTAAAACTTAAACGCACAAACCAAAAAAAGAAAGAAAAAGGATATGATAGTCTTGACGGGGTTGAACTTGTAATGAACAGGGGAAGCAGGGCAAGCGAGATGGTAGATCTGATCGACCTCGAGCAGAAGAGGCTCGACGACGTCGTGTCGGATGAGCTCGAATCTAGGGTTTCTAAAATGATGCATCACGTTCTCCTTCCTTCCCGTGAAGAAATTGTCCACCACGATCACGCTGTCACCTCTCGCAATCAACCGATCCACCAGGTGCGACCCCACGAACCCCGCGCCACCAGTGACCACGATCCGAAGGCCCTTCCTCTTAATTCCCAGGGGCACCTTGCCCACCGAATGCACCGCCGCAGCGACGCGGTGGTGGTATGCTGGAAGCTTGGTCTCGTGCTCCAAGTAAGAGATCGGGAGCGGGTCGTACGGAACCATTGACGAGGAAGGGGAAGAGGAGGAAGGGACGAGTGTGAAGAACAAAGTGGCTATGATGACGCCGACGAGAACGAAGACGAGTCGCTGCTCGCGGAGCATGTAGAGAATCGGACTAGTCACGGAGAGCTTGTGGGGCTTGGGCGAGTACGAGTCGTCCACGGGCTGGGCCTCGTGCCCTCTGAAAATCAATTCTGAGCCCATTTCTATTTTATTCTCACACAATTCTAAACCCACCTTCTTCCAATCTGATGCAAAAGAAGAAGGGGAGGGGGTCTGTTTGGACTTTGCGATGTGAAGAGGAGAAATTGATATGCGGAATGGACTGAGTTCCGAGTTGGGAACAGACCGCGACGCAGTCGCGGGGACGGGAGTGAGATGCGGGTCAAGTCTGTGTGGGTGTAGGCGGTATTTAAAGAGCATGTGTTAAGGAGGAGAAGGGTTTCGGTGCAATGACGGAACTGCCCTCGCTTCCCCTTAAAAGCCAACGGCTGTCATTGGCTGCCAGGTCAAGGTTGGGTGAGATTTGGGTTGGGGGATTTTCAGAAATTGGTAAATAATTTTAAGAGTAATCAAAATGAAAACTACTGCTACTATGCAGTCAAACATGAGATTTTAACTGTTAAGATACTCTAAATCCTAGTAATTTTATTTAAGGATTGGGATTTCTGATGTTAAGAACTACCTCCCTTTGAATGGTAATTGCAAATTTGCAATGGAAACATGCCACTTGAGTCAAATCCTGAAAATGATCTTTTTCATTCTTAATTCATACACGATTTGTCTGCCGCCACCAGTTATGTCTCCAAAAACACACCTCACCAGACACCAGCCCAAACCAATTATTTTACTCTTTCTTTCTTTATTTATTTATTTATTTATTTATTTATTATGATGACTGTTTCGCTCTTTCTCTTTTGCTTTATCCACATCCCCAATTATTTATATTTACATTCAACTAAAATAAATACTAATAATTTAGACCCCCAAATAAAAACATTAAAATGATGATAAGGAGTAAGAACCTCTCCCTCAAAAAATTCAAAAATTTGTAATGATAGCAATCATATATATAAATATAGAAATTTAAAAAAAAAAATGTAATATGTGGGGTAAGTGATACTTAGCGGGTTATGCATCGTAATCATTTTAGTTGGAGATACTATTATTTAAACTACAATTTGTAGTACTGCTTTAGGTGAGATACTTGCAACGATTATTTCTTAGTTTTTTGTTTTCCTTTTGGGACTGTGTCCATGATTAGTTTTTCAATTCAGGGAAGCTGCTACGATAGGATTTTATTTGGGCACACACTTGAAAACAAGGGAACGGGCTACCGGGGTACGTGCCCCTCATTTTTATAAGGAAAGGAGACTGTACGATGACCAGATATGGAAAGGATAACTTACAGGCTATAAGTTGTTGATCAATATATATAACTTTCTGATTTCTAATTACACTCTTTAATTTCTTGAAATTAACTCCACTCCCACCCATTCCTATAGTCATTCCACCAATATATTCTCCTAAAAACTTTTATATTACTTTCTGTCATATATTCTCTCAATACTTTGTATATTAAATTCAAATAATAGTAATGTAATGTCCTTCTATTTTTTTTTACAAATCTTCATATTACCTTATTATTTCTAAAAAGAAGTAGATAGATTAATTAAAAGATGAAATAGGATCAGAGGATTTAGAATTATTATTAAAAAATATATATTCATTGTTTATCAAAATATTACATATTTTTTATAAAGCAAATAAAATATTAATAAGAATATTAAGAATTATTTTTCTCCAAAACCAATGAAAATTTTATTTGTCTACTATCAATAGTTTTAATTCTTTTATAATATCTCTCACTTATTGAATGAAGAAATTATTAATTTTTTTTTTTTTTAGTTTCAGTTCATTAAATAAATTTATTTTAATATTTTTATAAAATGTTAAGATAATATTTTGAGAGGATATAGCATGACTTAAGTTAAAATCCATTTTTTATTATTATTAGGAGTCGTTGCAATGACAGAATGACTGAACGTTTTTGTCTTGAGAGGAGGGGGGAACTAGTCCTGATTTGGTGGAGTTAAGTCGTTAAAGGATGTAAATTATTATAAGAAATACATTTAACAGATTCTAATAAAATTTATCTAATTCTAAACCTATGCACTGACTGGTTTGCTAAACTGGATACCATTCAGTGGCTGTTGACCCTTGACAGCGTCTGCACATGTTATATTGAATATTAATAATTGACCTAATATGTTAATAAAGAAGGATATGATAACACGCTAATTAGTCTACGGTTTACATAACTTTTTTTCTTAAATAATATATATCATGTGATTTTTTATCCTATTTTTAACTTTTGAGATAAATATTAGATCAATTACTCTTTTTAAATTTTTGCATTTCAATTAAAAAAACATACAATTTCTTATAAATATATTTTAATTTTCAAAATAATATTTTTTTTAAAAAAGTCGTCAATTATAATGTATATAGAAAGAGTCAAACTAATATATATATATCCAAATCTCGTGGACCGCTAATGTTTTCGTATGTTTACAAAATTCGTCACCATACAACATTTCATTACCCTTTTTCTCGTCAGGGCCGGTGAAACATATTTTTAGACTTAAAGCAAACTTTAAAGCGAGCTTTTTAAAAAAATAATAATAAATATTTTTATAAAATAATTATATTTTTATTAAAATTTTATTTTTTGAGTTTTTAATGATGTAAAATTATTTATTAAATTATCCTAATCGATTTATTTTAACATTTTTTCAATCAATATTAAAGTTAATTTATTCTTCAAGTCATATATGTATTTAAAAAAGAATCAATTCTTTTTAAATAATTAAGTATGACTATCATGTTTAACTTATAAAATTTTTCTTGTAATTTTAAGTTTTGTAAATAAATCTAATTTATCAATATCTGAGTTATTAATATATTTTAATGAATATTTAAGATTAAGATAATAT
>JAMLFT010012054.1:0-10672 GCA_026544285.1 Pachyrhizus erosus | reverse complement strand
CCTAACAATTACATACTTGATTGTAAATCTCAAAGGATTGAAGGTTCTTTAAAAGGAAATCATGATTGATAAGAAAAGCATCTCTTTAATGCAAACCTCTTGTAAACATGATACTAATACTGAATTAATCTTCTTTGACGTTAACCAAACAAATAATACATATTTATCATTATATCAAATCAAGAAGTAAATAGATCAATAAGTCTTCATAAATAAGAAAGATCCCCTCAGGCCAAAGACAGATCTATTGATGGCCAATTGAACAAGAAAGAATCTTTAGATCAGAAGATTCTAGGGATCTAGTACCTAGAAGACTTGATCAACTAAAGTAAGGATGGACAAATAGAACGAGAGTGAAATTAAAGAATAGAGAAATGTAATGGGTTGACTACAAAACGTACCTGAGGAATATATGCAGGTTGTGGAAGTCCTTGGAGGTGTTTAGGCACTAAGTTTGTGAATTGCCAGAATTAAGGAGTTACAATGTCGGCTTGGTAACCTCGACAAAGTAGAGCATTACCAAAGTCAGTAGAGAGTGTCTAAGCCATGTACCAGCTTGAGATATGTACTCCTGACTGTCACCCAAAAATATTGCAACTTATGGATTTGATATTACGATTGCATAAGTCCTTTGGTGAAAGAAGTAAAAGAGGCAGCAAGGGATCCTTATAGTCGATAGAAATTTATCTAGGACACGACACTGTGAGGTGAAATAGATGTATTTACGTATGTGTATGTTTTGTATATGATTAAACCAGTATCCCGATACTATACAATTAAACTTGAGAATCGAATATTCACTCCTACATTAACCATTTCAGGAAAATGTTTGAAGAATTTTATCCACTTTTCCATTTATCAGTTACTCCCTTATGTGGGCGATGGTATAGAGACCCACTATATCAATTATATACATATATTGGATATGTGTGTTTCACCTTCTTTCATGCAGCTCCCTTATCTCCCAGTTCCTACAGGCAAATCGATCTTCCAATCGTTTTAACTCAGGTGGAACCTCCGAGAATTTCAGTGTCACCTCCTAGTTTCCCCTCTCAACCCAGAAGGAGACGACCACATAACTCTTCCATTGGTCATGCTAGGTTTAGAATAGCTAGACCTGCTCCCAGCATTGACATATTGGAAGAAGAGGATCCTTCGGAAGATCCGGGAGAAGATGCTTAAAAATTTTCCTTTTGTATTACCAACAATGTATTATATAAACTTTTGTGTAACGAAATCAAACGACTGTTACGTTTTGAATATTTTGTTTAATGAAAAAGTAGTCGTTACAAGTAGCAAAACACGCTACCACGTAGGCTACCCATCTTGGGTGTTAAATAACACACAAACTTATACATATGCCATACATGAAGTAAATAAGGGAAATAAAAGCGAAAGGAAGAAAAAGGGGTGTGGGGCGGATTCAAACCCGCGTTTAGGAGGAAGGAAGAATGGATGAAGAAGTTGTGAGTATCATTGAGATCGTTAGGCTCATCATTGAAAAATTAGGAAAATAATATTCCTATATGTGTTTCCCTCACCGCCATTGAAGTTGCTAAATAAACTTCTTCCATTTGGAGCTTCCATGGCCACCCAAGCTAAGGTTGAGCTATGCTTGCACCCTACTTTTGCTCCAACCACCTTCGCCCATCCCCAACAAATAAAATAAACCAAAAACAAGCATAAAAAGAATATAAATAGGAAACGAGCATGAACATACGGACACGAAATAGAGAAGAAGAATTCAAAAAATTCTCCACGAATTCGAACCCTTTTTCTTTGTTTCTTTTCACAGAAAACTTTGATTTGATCCAAACTCCATCTTTGTTCAATTAATTTGGCAAAAGAAGGGAAGAATTGAAAAATTACAGCAATGTTGAAGACTTGCCATTAAACTTTAAAGCTTCATCAAAACTCCAAAATTGAGGTAGGAAGAGCCTTTAATTCTTTAATTTTTCTCTATTAATTCCTTTCTAGTAATGCTAATCCCATAATAATCCCTTGAATTGGTGAAAACAATGACAAATCGATGAATTTGAAATTCAACTTTTCTTCTCAACTAGCCATGGGCATTAAGTTATCCGCTTAAGAAAATTTTCATTATAAATGCAATTTATATTTTGTTTAGTTACAAAAATCATAATACTAACATAGTGAATTTATTTGATTGCTTTATATGTGACAAATCTATAAAAAAAATTGAATGGATGTTAAAAATAGAAGTTCAAAAATGTTGCTTAATAAAGAATAAGTGCTAGCTAACAAGTTTTAGATGAGAGGAACAAATTGGGATAAAAGCAAAGAAGAAAGAAATAAAGAACTTCATGCAAGAAAGAAGGGGAAGTCTGGTAGAATGAGAGAGAAGAAAAAAAGAGAGAGGGAGAAAGAGGAGAAAGAGAAAGAGAAGGGAGAGAGAGAGATAAAGAGAAAGGAGAGAGAGAGGGAGAGAGAGGAAGGAGAGAGAATGATGAGGGAGAGAGAGAGAAAGAAGAGAACGAGAGAGAGAGAGGAGAGAGAAAGATAAAAAGAAAGGAGAGATAAGGAAGAGGGAGAGAGAAAAGAGAAAGAAAAGAGATGGAGATAGAAGAGAGAGAGAGTGGAGAGAGAAGTAAAGAAAGAGAGAGAGAGAATGAAGGGAGAGAAAATGTAGATACAGAAAGTGGAGAAAGAGAGAGAAAAAAGTGAAGAGAAAGAGAGTGAATGTAGAAATAAAAGTAGGGAGAGAATGCGAGAATAGAAAAAGATAAAAAGAGAATAAAAATAAATTACAAATAATAAATGGCTTAATAATAATAATAAATGGAATTCTATTTATTTTTCTTTCCTCTATTATCACTACATCATGAAAGATATCTCTTTTAATGTGTCAAATTGATAGGGCATGAGGAATTAATCTTGATCCTCTGTACTAGTGATGATTATTGTTTACTATAGAAATAAAATTTTAAATTATCCATATTAATTACTTGTCTTTACTAACAATAGAGGAATTATAGAATGTAGTTTTAAATTATTGTCTTTAGGAGATAGAACTGGAACAAGGAACCATAGGATAGAGGATGGGAAGTGATTTGTGAAAATCATAACATATTGAGAATGATTGTTCAAATGAGAAATTTGGATAGAGGTAGAAATAAAGACAAACAATGATCCTACACAACGATGTGAAATCCATTGACTAATAAAGTGTTACCTCCAAATTGAAATAAGTACCAAGAAAAATGATGATTTGGATGATGGAGATGTAGTTATAAAGTAATCAGGTGTGACTTAAGATTGGAGAACTGCATGGGTTGACTATAGAAGGTACTTAAGGAATGTACGCAGACTCGGTTGAGTCCTTAAGAGTAGATAAGGTGCCAAGTTATGAGTGACTTAAATATAGAGGGTGTAACATAATCGACTTAGCGTCCCCAACAAAGTGGAGCATTACCAAGATTTGGTTGAGAGTATCCTAATCTAATTACAAAGATAGATATGTACTCCCGATCATCGAGCTAGAATGAAGACATGGATATTAATGATAAGTTTTATGTAAGTCCTCCCAGAGTTAGAAGGTTTGGAGGCAACAAAGGGCCATAAACGATTAGAAATATTAATTTGGCACGATATGGCGAGATGAAAGCACATGATAGATAGTATGTATATGTAAAGGATAGGTGGCTTACTCCTACACCAACCTTTCTTTTCAAATGACAGACGAATTCTATCCCATATTTAACCTAACAATCATGCCTCTAGAGGGGAGATGGACTTATGATCCCCTGTTTGAAGATGATACTTTTACAATCTATGTGAGATTTTCCTTCAAATCCCCTGAAATCAAACCACATGGGCAATTTTCACACATTAATTTACCAATCATCATGACCCAGACCTTACAGCCTAAATATGCGGGCATTCTACCTGATGCGCTAGTAGTCCTCAGATGCTTCCAACCTCCTACAAATCCAAATCCACTTGTTGATTCAACTGCCAATGAAGTTAGTAGCTTAGAAAAAAAGAAATAATCGTTTGAGGAGAAAGACCCTTTAGAGTGTTCAGACTAGACTCCTGTAGGAGATTACTAGTTAAATAGTAATTGGTTGATTGGTCGATCATATGTTTTGGCAAGGTAAGTTAATTAAATTACAATTCATATTTTGGGATCTATTATATGTAATTTACTTTGGGGATATATATATAAGTGAGTTTCTCTACTAATAGATTATTCATTATACAAATGCATGTTTGATCTTGAGATGGATTGATGATATTGAATTGTAACTCCCTTGTGGATAAGTTTGTTTAAAATTTCATCATGCCAAATTAATTCAATTAAAGATTCATTTTAAAATTGTAAAATTCAAATAAAACAAATAAGTGAAAAGGCATTACACTTTAATTAGATATCCCTAAATAACATTTGTAATTCTTTAATAAAAACATTTTTGTATACTTATTTTATTTAAGGTAATCCAAAATGTAATATTTAATAAGCATTATATTTATGTAATTATTAAGAAAACAATATTTGAAGAGTTATAGGGTTCCTTGAGTGTAAAAGAAATATGTTATTATATCTTTAACATCATTATGGTGTGTGATCTGTAAGGGCTAAGTCTAGTATTTAGAGAGTGGTATCCCAAGGTTGGGTTTTATAGTGATGTAATTAGCTCACTACTTTGTAATTTGCTAACTTAGAGGAAAATCTCAAGTGCAACTTAAGGACTAGATGTAGGTTGGGTTGATTGAACAAGAATAAAATATTGGCTTTCTATCTTTTTAACTCTTAATTTACTTGTTTTTATTATTTGTGCTTTATTTTATGTTAGGATTTTAGGAAAATCAATTATCTATTTTACGATTCTTAGACACTCAAATTTAGTGTGAAACATTTTAAAAAGAGCTTAAATCAACCTCTCTTGAGTTATTGAGGTCACTTGACTAACATCCTTCACCAACTGATCATATAAGATATGGTAAAATATGATGCTTGCTTTTCTTTATTTTTTCATCTATCTTCGTCTTGTAGCCAATGTCAAAATTTTCAAACGAATGCCTTTGCCTTTTCTAAATAATATTTAAGTTAGTAGTTCCATTAACACAGTTAGCTAAATCCTTTGTGAGATTGATTAATTCTTTATTTAGACTCTTGATTTTTAAATCTTGTATAGCCATACCAAGGATTTTGGCTTTGCTTGGACTAATTTCAAGCACCTTAACATCAATTTTTTACTTATCTGTTCTAGGAGAAACCTTATTAAGACTCTATGAGTACATTATTTATATGTCTTTATTATTATTGTTATTGTTATTATTATTATTTGTTATTGTATTATGATTGGTGTTGAAATTATTATATTATGCTTGTTTTAATTATTGTTGTTGTGGCATTATATTTCGTGCTATTATTAATATTGTTATGCTATATTATATTAATGTTATTACCATTATTTGATTTGTGGTTATTGTTAGTACTTTTGTTATGCTATTATTTTTATTATTATTGTTGTTGTATTATCAGTGTTATTATATTTATTAGTATTATACGTGATCTAATGATTGGAATTAATGAACATATGATAATAGGACCTAGAAAGTGTCGAAGGCACAATTAAGGTTTAAGTCCACCCAAAACCCTATACCCATGTAAGTATTCTAAGAAATGAAAAGTATAGTGCTAGGATTATTAGTTGTTAGACATAGTGAAAGAAAAGCGAAGAGAGTGGAAGAGTAGGTAGCCATTAAAGGGATGATTATTGATGTGTTTAATATGAGTTTGGAAGAGTAGGTAGCCATTAAAGGGGGTTAGAAACTTGATTTCACGAAGATGAGTTGCAGAATTCGTAGATTGGCTTAAGAAAAAAACTACTTTAGCATAAGCGAAATCTGGGCAAAATAAAGATTTAGAGATTTGTTTAAAACTAGCTTAAGAAAATTTTTGTAGGCTTAAGAGAAATTCTGATAGAATGTGAAGCCTAAAAGTATGGGCAAATTAGCTTAAGTAAAATATTTTTGGCTTAAGAGAAATTGTTTTGGCTTAAGCGAATTATGATCAATAAGTTTAAGAAAATTGTTTAAGTGAATTATAGGAATTGTACATGGTTTTGGGGTCAACTAAGAAGTTGTAGATAATTATCTTAACTTCCAAACAAGATAAGAATTAGTTTGATATAACTTTACATATAGAGCTTACACCTCACACAGATCGTATAAATGAATATAAAATGATAGAAAAAATTCCTTAAACTTAAGAGATGTTACATAAATTATAACATCAAGTAAATAGTTGTTATAACAAAAGTATGGTATATAGTTAGGATGTATATTGTGTACTTAGCTAAATGACGATATTTGAATACTTGTGTATAGATATTACAACATGAATTGTGACAAATGATTATTGAGCAAATGTGTGAGTTCGATGAATATATATTGTGAAGTGTATGATGGACCATTGGGGTGTGTACATGAATGTTACAACTTGAACTAAAATATATTATTATAAAAAAAAATCATAAGATATGAGTTGTGGTTAATTGCCATTAAGACAAATAACCTTGTTAAAACCAAAGATGTGGATGAACATTAGGTCCCTAAAAAATCTATGATTTTAATGATTACAAAAGTATTATAATTTAAGTTAACTAATATTTTGATAAGTTGTTAAGTAAGGAATATGTCCAAAAATACAACAAATGTTGTATTTCTTAAACTTAAACGTATTAAATTGAGTCAAAATAATAAGTGTCCAATTATCTAAAATGTTGGATAGGCCAATAGTGTTTTATTAAATTATCTATTTAACAACTTTTAAAAAGATGATATGATACATCCAAAGACATGTTTTCAAAATACATCTACTCAAAGATGGTATGATACATCCAAAGACATATGTTTTCAAAATACGTCTAATGAACTTCATACATCCAAACCTATCACTAGACAAATAAACAACATCAGAGTGATTTCTACTTACACATTAATTATGTTTGATTTTGTATTTCATGTTTTTGTATGTCTAAGATATCTACTATTATGGTCATATAAGTTTCTATCATTTTTTTTGTTCTAAGATTTGAGATTTGAATATAAACATTTAATAAAAAGAAAAAGACATATGGAGATAAGTAGACTTCCATATCAGAAGGACCATCAAGCCTTGAAGTCTATTAAAGAAAAAATCTTGAAGTAAGAATGTTTAGAAGACCAGTTGTACTACTAGAAACTTAGAAACCAAAAAAGAAAAATAAAGGACAAGAATATTATCTCTCTTCTGATAGAAGCTAAACATCAACATTATCAAGACGTAAAGAAGAGTAATGCATTTAATGGACTTCATAATGGGAAGAAAAAAAAAGAATGTTTTGTCACAACAGATGTTTCACTCTTCAAGCCTATAAATACCAATGTGCAAGAAGGCTAGAAGAAGATTAGAGACTTTGAATTGAAAACAAATTATTATGTCTTAAACTCTTATACATCCAATCTTTGTGTATACATCTCATCTTGATTTTATTTGTTTATACCCTTAACTCTGCTAAGTTTTTATAATATGTGTTAAACTTCCATATCCTCACTTTGTGAGTTATTTATCTATAAAGATATTGTGAAATCCAAGAATAACTTAGTGAAATAGAATGCATGAGATATGTAAATCAGGTAATAAAGTTGTGTAGGCATAAGTGATAACAAATTATTATGTCTTAAACTCTTATACATCCAATCTTTGTGTATACATCTCATTTTGATTTTATTTGTTTATATCTTTAACTCTACTAAGTTGTTATAATATGTGCTAAACTTCCATATCCTCACTTTGTGAGTTATTTATTTATAAAGATATTGTGAAATCCAAGAATAACTTAGTAAAATAGAATACATGAGATATGTAAATTAGGTGATAAAGTTGTGTAGGCACAAGTGATAACAAAGAATACTTGGGTTAGGTAAGATAAAAGTGGCCTAAAGAATACTAGTATTTAGCTAGGAATGGTAGATTCAATTCTTGTTTTGTAACCGAATTTTTTTGTTAGTGGAACCCCTCTAAGATTATGGAAGAATTGGACGTTTAAAAGTTAAAGTGAACTAATATAAAAACAAATGTTTGTTTTTATTGATTTTTCATCACCTTCTATACGTCCAATTCTTGCAACCTATTTTTCATCTTGTTTAAATGTCTTTTTGAAAAAATTATAAATTGTTTTATAAAATCACACCACATTATTCAATTCTCTCTTCTAGTGTGTTTTCAAACCCTTCAAACCTAGCCTACGAGATGACAAGAATGGGCTCGAGTGGTATTCTTATGAAAATAATTTTTGATGTTATCTTTTCGTTAATATTTTTTAGGAAAATAAAAAATAATTTAATTATTTAATAAAATAATTATCCTCTAAAAATACAAAATTAAAAAATGTAAAAAATAAATGCCACTTAAAAATTAGTAAAATAAAAACATGTATATCATAGAAAAAAAAAAGTAATAGAATGCATAGAATATGTATAAGAAAAACAAGATTTCCTTTACATAAAGGAAAAAAAATTAAGGTATGATTTTTTCTTAACAAGTATAAAATTATATTTACATATCCTCAAAAATAAAACTTGAAGCCTCTTCAATGTATTCATGATATTTACATTTATGTTTGTGGAAACATTTAGCATACAAAAAAATCAAAGACTTATAAAATTAGCTAAAAAAAACTTAGATAACAATATATATTTAATGTGGTGTGTTAATTTAATAAATTTTAACAGACAATTAAATGGTAAAAAAATAGTTATGTTAATATGATTTATTTTTTCATCTTATTTGTTATTCATTATTGTTGAATTTATATTATTTAAATATGTATTAGGAAAAAAACAAAAAATCATATTTAATTCAAATTTAGATAATTATGATAAATAATTGAAATATTTGGTGGCCATATAAAATGACAATAAACAAATTAAAAATTTTGAATTAATTTTTAATGTTTATCATAAAATTTTAAATAAGATAAGATTACCAATAAAAACTATTTTGATTAAAGAATCAAAATATATTTCAAAATAATTAAATTAATAAAAATAGAAGAGTTTTTTGTTATTTCACATTGATAGAGAGAAAAAATTAAAACATTTTTGTTTATCTTTAAGTTTTTGCATTTTGGTGAATTTTGTCCTATATGTAAGAGACTTACCCTAAAATTGAAGCACATTTGAAGTTGAAATAAAGAAGGTATAAATGTTTATCTAAAGCGTGTTCATGTCTACGTGAGAATATTTATTTTATATCATATAAAATTTTTAAAATGCTTAGTAAAAGATTAAATTAAGTGTATAGAACATTTTGAGATTAATAAGAGGATTATAACGTGATGAAAGACTTAATTTAATTTTAAGTAGTGGTTAAGCGTTTAATTGTAGAGGATGAACCTAGAAAATTTAATTAGAGAATATGAGTGGTAATTCATGAAAGTTAAAGTATGAGCTCATAAATTATAAGGTTCCATAAAATTTTGAGAAGCAAGTGAGGAGAGAATTATAGTATATAATGTATAGATAAACAATAAAAAATGAAGACTTTAATTGTTAATTATTAGGTTATTTTAATTTTTAATTAAATTTCAATTCACTTAATAATGAAATGATTGTAATAATAATGTTGTGATGAAGGATAAATGATGGATAAATTGAGAGTTTATATGGTTGTGTAGAGTATCACGGTGATATGACCTCACTTATAGGAAGTACATGTTGATGTTTGAAATTTTGTGAATCAAGATCTTAGTTGTCTTCTTTCTCGAACAAGATGAGAAAGATTCAATTATGCAAATTGTGTAAAATTGTGACTAAATGAGAAAATATCTTTGTACATGATTGTGGATGATAAGTGCTTAGATGTGAGGATTAGTGTGGGACGAGTATGAGATGTTGTTGTGATATGATAAAGAGGTCACAAAGTCTAGGAAATTTGAGAGATGTGATGTGATAAAGAGGACACAAAGCATAGAGCCTTAAAGCTTGAGTTTATTGTGGAAGATGATTTGAATAAATTTATGTTGTGTCTATTTAGGAAAAATGTTATGCCTTGATGAATTCATTGTGATTATACCAAATTATGCAAGAGACTTTGTCAATATCATGGAGTTTTAGAGGATTTTGTTCATTCTTATGAAGAGCGACAAGTGTGACAATGTTTAAGAGATGGAGATAAATGGGTTAACTATAGTATAATACCTAAGGAGTGTTTGTAATTGTTTGGGACCCTATGGGATAGTTTAAGGTATCAAGTTATGATACCTCATTATGGTTTAGAGACTCATTGACTTGGAATCCTTAGCAAATATGGAACATTGACATAATTGGTCGAGAGTATCATACCCAAGAAGAAAGATCATGTAAGACCTTTGTGACTTGGAAGGTGAAGAGGTAATAAGAGCCCACTAATAATAATAAAGGAGAATATAGGTTCATTGGTGAGGAGGAGTAAACTGTGTAGTTAGCATGCTTTGTGTGCACAAAATCTTGAGTTATATGTTTGTGTTGTGTTATGTGATAAGTGTCATGTAACATCCTATTTTTAATATAGTGAATTTATAAAAAAATTACATTAGTAGACAATAGTTTTAAGAAGAAAAAGAGAAAGAAAGAAAGTAAGAATTTTTAATAGTCAAAATTAAATTAAACTAATATATATATA